>JAVTVY010019269.1:0-73180 GCA_036873755.1 Hanleya hanleyi | reverse complement strand
CAACACTTTGCGGGGAGTATTTAGGATAGCGCCACCAAGTGGCGGAAGAGTTGTCTTCCCTCGCGGAGAGCGGTTTCCACACAGAATTTCGCCACAGAGTTATCCGGATTTTTTTTTTCATTGACGGGGAAAATCGAGTCGGCGGAGAAAAAAAAAGGACCATTTGAAAATTATATTTTTTTTCAAAAAACCCGTTTTTTGGGTCGGCGGATCCGTAAACCAAGAGAATAAAAAAATCTGGCCTCACGATAACAAAATTTCATGGGGAAATCCAAGATGGCCACCTGGTGGCCATATTGGATTTTTCAATCAGATCATATATGGTATCCTGCACAGCTAGACCTCAAGGGCAACCTCTGTACCAAATTTGAGAAAGATCCATGCAGTAGTTCCTGAGAAATCACGATAACAATGTTTCATCTGGAAATCCAAGATGGCCGCCTGGTGGCCATATTGGATTTTTCAATCAGACTACAAATTGTATCTTGCGCAACTAGACCCCAAGGGAAACCTCTGTACCAAATTTGAGAACGATCCATGCAGTAGTTCCTGAGAAATCGCGATAATGTTTCATCTGGAAATCCAAGATGGCCGCCTGGTGGTCATATTGGATTTTTCAATCAGACCGCAAATTGTATCTTGCGCAACTAGACCCCAAGGGGAACCTGCGTATCAAATTTGAGAAAGATCCATGCGGTTCTTCCTGATAAATCACGATAACGAAGTTTCATAGGGAAATCCAAGATGGCCACCTGGTGGCCATATTGGATGTTCGAATCAGAGCAGAAAGGTATCTTGTACAACTAGACCCCCAAGAGGAACCTGTGTACCAAATTTGAGAAAGATCCATGCAGTAGTTAACGAAAAATAATGATGACAAGATTTCACTGGCAAATTCAAGATGGCCGCCTTGTGGCCATATTGGATTTTTCAGTCAGACCACAAATTGTATCTTGCACAACTAGACCCCAAGGGGAACCTCTGTACCAAATTTGAGAAAGACCCATGCAGTACTGTCTTCCTGAGAAATCGAGATAACAATGTTTCATCTCGAAATCCAAGATGGCCGCCTGGTGGCCATATTGGATTTCTGAATCAGACCACAAAAGTATCTTGCACAACTAGACACTAAGGGGAACCTGTGTATCAAATTTGAGAAAGATCCATGCAGTACTTCCTCATAAATCACGATAACGAAGTTTCATAGGGAAATCCAAGATGGCTGCCTGGTGGCCATATTGGATGTTCGAATCAGAGCAGAAAAGGTATCTTGCACAAGTAGACCCCAAGGGGAACCTGTTTACCAAATTTGAGGAAGATCCACAAAGTAGTTCCTGAGAAATTGCAATAACAATGTTTCATGGGGAAATCCAAGATGGCCGCCTGGTGGCCATATTGGATTTGTCAATCAGACCACAACAGGTATCTTGCACAACTAGACCCCAAGGGGAACCTGTGTACCAAATTTGAGAAAGATCTATGCAGTAGTTCCTGAGAAATCGCGATAACAATGTTTCAATGGCAAATTCAAGATGGCCGCCATGGCGGCCATATTTAAAATCGTATCGACACGGCATGAACAAATTCTGGTGTACTCATTGGGGGGAACATGCATGCCAAGTTTCAGCTTAATCGGCCAAGCGGTTTCAGAGAAGAAGATGTTTACGCACAACGGACGACGCACAACGGACGACGCACAACGCACGACGGACGACGGACAGTCAGGCCATGACATAAGCCCATCGGGCCTTCGGCACAGATGAGCTAAAAACGTATATTTTGTATGTTATAGCATATGCCCCCGCATGTAGATCCCCAGTTGCGCAGGAGAGAGTGTGGATCTTTTGTTTTTACACCAATCTGCATTGTTCACTTTGTGTATTTATTCCCAAATGGTACATCAGCTGTATTTTGGGGAATGTCTGTTTTGTTCGTTTCTTGTTTCTGGGGAAACGTCTTTCAACGCCACACGCATCCAAGTCATGAAGTGAAATGTTGACTGAGAGAGAAAATGCTTGCCCGTTGTCTTGGTTCCGAACTTAACCGAAAAAAAACGGAGATTGACGGACAGCGTGTCTCGGAGACCAGACTCATAAGCCACAGCAGTATGACAGCAGTGGTTCCCGAGTGGACTGAAAAGAGGGGACGTAACTTTGAAATATCAAAATGGCGGACTAGTTCGATCGTCGAAAACGTCGCCAACAATTTGCTTTGAAATGAGAAACGTTCAGGACAATGTTTTTATCGGACTTATACGACTGAAATGAGAACAGTTCAAGACCAGACGTCCTTATCGGAGCTATACGATTGAATAATAAAGGTACACAAGTTATCTGTCTGCACTTCAGTTACAAATCCTGTGTGCTTATCTCGACTCGAGTGGCGTGGCTGGTCACACGTTTTTTTTCTTTCTCGCGGGGGTTTTGGGGGAGGGGGACGGGATAACAGACGACGAAACTCAGTTTAGATTTCTCAGAAACTCAATTTATTTCGTAGAAACTCAATTTTTCGCGCGCCTTCGGCGCGTAAATTCTCAAAATTTTAGAAAACTCAATTTTCGGCAATAAAACTCAATTTACAAAATTTTGCAAAAACTCAATTTGTAATTGTTTTTCATCGTGGTTACCACGATGAAAAAAGTGTCTAGAAAAACCCCTGATATGCCACGATGCATGAAGGAAGCAAACCATTTGATCAGGTAATGGAGGTTGATATGTCATCTGCTACAAAGTTTTATCGCGCCATGAGTATCATTTGACTTGTATTTCATAAATCATGCCTGATTTGTATTCTAACAAATCTCCATGATCTTGACTTTTCTCACTTCAAATTTGTGTTTCTTTTCCAGTCTTATTTAGAACTAGAAACATTTAACTTCGCTCCTTCGATCGGTCGCTTTGCTCCCTCTGGTGCCCGGCACTATATAATTTCCCAAGTACATGGAACAAGTTATTTCAAGCATGATATATTATCAATAAAAGATTAATTGCAGTCTTTTTGTAAAGTTCAGTTTGTTATACATGCTGCAAAAACAAATGTATGCAGTGCTAACTATTGATTTTTGACAAGCTCCAAAGTACATTAAGTAAAGCTCCAGACTAATTAAAATGGACAGACTTTACTAGTAGTAGTATGGAACTAGTAGTACATGTAGAATGTCTCAAGTACTCCAGGGAGTAAGCGGGTGATTTAACGTCGCTTTCAACTATATTTCAGTCATATCACGACACTGGGTCCTATTCCTTTTCACACCTGGGAACAACATGGGTGGGGTCCTATTCCTTTTTACACACGGGAACCCCACGGGTGCCACAGTTAGTCGCCTCTTACGACAAGCTGTCAGAGGAGCTGAGGCCTATTCTTACCATGACCTGCGGTGTGCGCAATGACATCCCAGGTCAATCCCCGTAAGCCCCACAGGGCCTCAAGTATTGTAGATAACACATGTAATATCAACAGCAGACTGAATGAAAGAACTCACCTGAATACCTCATAAAAAGCTTGTGTCCATAGCTTTCAAAACCATGGGATTTATCCAAGGCCACCCACTCTGGATTGATAAAATTGGCCCTGAAACATGTACAGACAAAACGGTCATCAGATGTCAATTGCACTGAAATCATAATACATAATAATACATAATAATACATTCATAGTGTCCAACAAATAGTCATGAAAGATACTCCAACTAATTTCGAACTTGCAAAATATAAAAAGATTGGTCAGCCGGTGTTGGACAAAATTAGTTGTCATCATGTGAGTGGGCCAATATGCAAAAGACACTTTAAATCTGTCACTCGTGAGCCACATCATCTGGATACCTTGTTGATTGGTTAATATAGCTAAAGGCACACAGCATGATTATACTCTGCAAAATAGGGTACTTTGATCTTCGCTGCTGCTGTTGCTGCTCCAATTCAGAATGAATGCCCACTGAAAATATCAACTTGCATTCCCGAATTGTCCACCGTCTAGGTTCACTTCGCAAGGAAGAGAAAAGTATATTGGAATAGGAAATGGGTTCGCTGGGTTTAGCCACAATAACAAATCAGTCAGCAGAATCGGCAAGATACACATAAACTTGCAGTGATAGCTGAACAGGGATAGTAAGGCCAGATATGTATATTTGGTCACAGTTTAAGTTATATATCGATAGAGCTAAGAATTCATCAAAAACATGGAGCTATCATACTTACATCATACCACACAAGTAACTGTGGTATGCAGTCAAGGGGGGATAATCCAAACCCCAATACAGAAGGTCATTCTTTGTTGTATTCTCGTACCTACATAAACATGAAGAAGTACACGTCAGCCTCAGGATTTCAGATTTTTCAATGGCCGATATTATGACCACATATGTAAATGTTTGATACATTAAAATCTCTATTAATTTAATCACATTTGGACCACCTTTCAATCTTTTAAAAATGAATTTACACTGAAAGACATTGTCCTTTGCCAATATCTTGTTGATAGGTTTTTGGAATAGGCTTCTAATGTTTTCAAACAATCAAATTATTAGCAGTCACAATTTATTGATCTATTTTCTTTTATTATTTTTTTAATATTTTTTTTTTTATTTCTCTATTATTATTTTATTTATTTTTGTGTGTGTTTGTGAGTGCATGTGTGTATGAATGTTTTAGTTTTGCTTACCGACCGTTCACCTTATTCTACCCAATTATTGCTGCTAGTAATTTGATATGAGTTTCATCCGCTGTGATTGTGCTTTTATAATACTAAAAAAATGTATAGATGTAACCATAAAATTTGCTTTGTTTTGGAAAGAAAATAGTAAAAAAATATATATATTAGCAGTCTCATGACATCAGATTGTATACATCCTACTGTTAGATCTCCCCTCTCATTGCATTGGAGTTAGAAATGCAGCTTTCGTGCACATGACTATCAGCCAATCTGCATCATCTGTTTATAAATGAAGCAGACTGGACTCAAGTTGTCACAGCGGAACGTTGTACCATGTGCTCTATAGTCTTGTTGAACAGTTAATTTGTTCCTTCTTCTGTATTGATATACAGATGCATTTTCCAGTTCCAGCTCTCAGTTACTAGCTTTCCTTGTCAATAAAACTGATGAGACTGAAAGAACTTGTTCCAATAAATTTGATCACCCTTAGGTTCTATGGTGGGAAATTTCACTTCCTGTGATTGAACCCTGTGATGACCACATGCACGTGATGCAAATTTGGAGTAGATACTTCATGTACGAAGCTACTGTCTGAGTCTTTGTGTCGCTGAAAAGGCACCAGTCTAGACATATTGTTGTCCCCAGAATTGGCTATTCTATGCATTGTGTCATGATTCTTATATGGAGTATGAACCAAATTTGGTGCAGGTATTAAAGTCTTGAGATATGGTGCTAACAAGAAAACAGAGATCGACGGGCAGATGAATATATATGTACGTGATGACAATACCCTGAGGATAATTTTGGCTGTAGCACATGAAGAGATGTGTGTTTAGTGTAAGGTCAAGGTCTTATTGTTCTTGAACAACCGATTGGTGACAAATGGCCGAGTGACGCAGATAAAACAGGTCACCCTGCACTGACTTTTGTAAGGCTTCTTCTCTATGACCAGTTGTAAGCATGGAAGTAAGTTAGGTGGTCCTAAACATATTCAATCGAGAGACATGGTGTAACAAGCAATTGTGAAATATTGACACATTTTGATCTGGTAACCTAGAAATATGAGTCAATCTCGCTGATTTTCAATAAGTTTATGCTCTGTGGCCAGATGTATGTGTGCTGTAAGTTTGGTTCTCCTAGGCTAGTCATATTTGTTGATGAGATATGGTGGCAATGACAAAACGGCAAAGGACGGATAAACAGATGTACATGACTGATGATGACAATACCCCAAGGCCATTTTGACCAAGGCCTACATGCTGACAACAATATCCCATTTTGACCGATGGATAAAAAAAAGCATTCTATATTAGCGAGTAAGTGAGTGAATTCCATTTAACGATTATTCAACAATATTTCAGTCATATCATGACATTTGGGTCTTTGGGTGACGGTCCTATTTACACCTGGAAACCCCACGAGTCCCCAGTTAGTGGTCTCTTACAACAAACTGTCTGGGGAACCGAGACCCTTCATTGTTTACCTGGCGTGGAGAGAGAGAGAATTAAGGTTTAACGTCGCGTTAATCAATTTATTCCAGCTATATAGCGACGATCAAACAAAATTCTTGTCTGAGTATGTTAGCAACACAAGCTAACAACCCAACCAATCGTAATAAATTAATATCCTTTCCATGCTCCCCAATCGTACATGTTGCTATATAGGATCTTAATGATTTCAATTGAACTTGGTGTTCTGAGCATCCATGCAATGAATATTTGATAGCAATATGCACCCGGGGAGGGAGATCGAGTCACCGTTTCCGTTCACCCCCAATGTTTACACCAAAAACCAGTCCATATATCTACCCCATTTTATGATGCAACAATGCCAGCACAGCGATTGATTCGACTGAGCCAACCAAAAATTCTCTACCATTAATAATGTTCCCTTCAAAGCACTATGAAGCGTTCTCAGGATTGGTTGAAACTCGAGTTACTGCAAGCCTGTTAGATCCTACAAGCGACATATCCAAATGGGGGAGCATATAGGACTCAATTTTAAATAGAATAGATTGCAATCTATGACCTGGGGTTTGCACAGCGACAACCTAGGTCAATCTCATGACCTGGTGTGTGCACAATGATTATGTGGCTCTATTTAGCTGTGACATCCTGAGCTCTCCATTTTGTGACAAGATGACACGGATTGACTGAGAGACATGCGCACAAAAATATGGGTTGTGTGCCACATTATTAACCCAACATGCTGATCAGAGGGTATATCTGACAGTGGGGGGTATAGAACATGAAGCCGTAAGAATGCAAACATCAAACAACCTGCCTAAAAAGGATGATGATTTATGGTATATTTCAGCAGTGTTTCACGAAGTGCACAGTATTTCTTACCAGTCTTTGATTGGCAGATTGTACGTTATCTCCATCCAGTGTCTCTGAGCTTCGTAGTCTCCAAACATTGGTGGCTTACCAGCACCTGAAATGAAAAAATATATATATATATACACTGGCAGAAATCTTAGACGGGATCCTAATGACGATTTTAATATAGTACAATAGTTCGGGCAATTCTGGAATTCGGAAACACTGTCGAATTAGGGAACATTTTGGAAAAAAAGTTTATGAATTTTACAACTTTGAGGGCCAAGTCCGTCCTTATTTTTTGTAAAATGCGATCGGGCATTTGTCTTAGCAATCGGAAATAATTTTTTTGTCTAAACAGGTGACAGGACCTTTTCTATTGTATTTCATCGCGACATTCAGAAATTCTATCTGGCATTTTTACAGGTGGGGAAACATGTGTTTTGTCCATGTCATCCAGGATGCTTTGAAAGTCAAATAGGCATGTACTACCGGTATCCGAATTCGGCAATCTTTCTATTTCCGAATTCAGCAACTGTTCCCCAATTACCCAAACTGATAGTATTTTTATTTTAGGATCCTTGTATTCCTACAAGATCCTGTTAAGATCCTACAAACTCTTGTCGGAGATATTGTCAGATCAATAGGATCCTACCAAGGTCCTATGCCTAAAAGAACCAGAGTCCTACATGTATGAGCTTCAATATATGCCCTCGCATACGTTCGACTCCGGAAACCAAAACTTATAGCCATGATCTATCAAGATATTGCAATAACCTGACTCTGACCTTGACAAATTGAAAATAGGTAAAGCTCAGTCAAAATTGGAAAGGTTTCTAGTTTCCTCGAAATTAGCCATGGCATTCAGTACTTGCCGTGCTAAATTCCATTGCCACTGTACTTTACAACGGCAAAGTTTAACCTGAAGTTAAATGTAAGGTGTAAATTCGTTGAGGTTTTGCCATGGCAGAATTTGGTCAATTTCAAGGGCTCCAAATAATAAGCCTAGATCTGGCCCTGTACTTATAACTACGGGATTCACAGACGTCAAAATATTGAGTCATGTTTTCTTGCTGAATTGAGTTTTGTCATCAATATTAAGTTCTTTTAGCATTTTACCCCATTCGTGTGTAGTATTCTAATACACTAGCAAATAGCATTTTTGCCAGAATTGAGTTTTTCATATTAAGTTTACCATGATTTTTGGCTTCTCTATTGAGTTTTTGAGTAAATTTTACAGCCTATTAACGGTAGTAAGATGTGACTTCTATGAATCCCTGAACTAGCGAAAGGCATCCTCTGTGCATTTGCCACAGGCACAGATGGCACTATCAACAGGGCTCCCACTGACCCATAGCCAAAATATAGGGCAAAATATAGGGTAAATATACTATAGGGGTGTAATGACCAAAATATAGGGTAAATATAGGGGTATAATGACCAAAATATAGGCATTTCAGTCATCAACATCCCTCAGATTGTTGCCATATGTGGGCCTGTACTCATCATTGGAACAAGGTAGTAAAGAAGAAACACAGTACAATTTTTTTGGACACTTCCGACTCGGTCGCGTTGTTATTTTAAAATAGAAGCTTTGGTTTATGATTGTTATGAGTTAACATGTTTGAATTCAAGTTACAGATTACAGAGTCTGACCCCGTACAATTTTGCCAGTGGGACTAAATATATGTGGATGTATGAATACTGTACGGCCCTTACAAGTGTTGGCCCACACGAGATTCTATATTTAGTCCCATGGGCAAAATTTTACGGGGTTGGAATCTGTATTAATTTTACAAAACTCTTACCCAGTCACAACTTTTGAGAGAAAAAAAAATGACATGGCGGTCACGGTATATCAGAGCAATGACATGGCGGACATGGTATATCAGAGCAGTTGGTCGACTTTGAGGTAACTGCCGATCTGTTGACCTCCCTCGCAAAGATTTGCCATTATTTTACACCCAGGAGTGAATTGGCCTAATCAGGTTTTTTGCCGATATCTTTTTGAAATACAGATGATAAAATTCTGAAATTATATGTGTTGTCAAACTATATTTTTTGCTGCATATATTAAAATAGTAGAATTATAAAAAAGCGGGGATTGATTTTTACAGCAAAATTTGTCCATTTGGCCTATATAAATGCATGTTAAAAGTCAATGGCTCAGTTAAGCGGAACATCGCCACACTCGGATGCTGGTTTAGTAAAACTGAGCGTATACATGTATGCCTGTGCTGATCACTGGTCTCAGTTCACTGCACTGGAAAACAAGCCATGTGATAGACTTCTGGTCACAAGTGCGAAATTCATGGTCCTCTGGGGTTTTTGTTGTCCCCTGGGGATTTTGTGATGGATATTGATGGCCAAACAGGTTGGGGAAAATACCTTGATCGAGGTATATCAGGGTATACCTCTATAGGCCTATATCTCGATTGGGGTATAGGGCTATGTCAACGTCAGTTTTTGTCAATTTATGGAAAATGTGGACATCCACACATACCCTGGACTGTATGGATCATTCAACAACATCTATGGCCTCATTGTTCCACGATTTTCACAGCAACTTATTGCTTCGTTTTATGCGACTATTCAATCAAATTAGCCACTCTAATATTTCAAAAATGAAACATGGCTCCAAATGACATATTCAGTGAAATTTATTATGTAAATGAAAATGGCATGTGTGGCATACTTCCATCTCAAAGTCATGTCCAAGTTGCATGAATGTAGATGCACTGACTGATGAATAAATTAGATTAAATTGTCTGATGCAATGCACAATCTCCTAGCATGCATACACATGGCAGGGTCATAATACCCAGAGCAGAGGTCTGCTTTTTATGTGCACATGCTAGCAGTTTAGATTAAGTGTCGGTCAGTTAAACTTGATTTATTAACTAGGCATTGCCTCTCAAATCCTGCAATTTGCGCATGACCTTGACATGGAAGTATGCCACCCCGTGCTATTTTCATTTACAGAATAAATTCACCAAATGTCATTTGAAGCCATGTTTCATTTTTGAAATATTGAAGTGGCTAATTTGAATGATTAGTCGCATAAAACGAAGCAATAGGTATAGGCTAATACCTTGATCAAGGTATAATACCCCGATCAAGGTATAATACCTCGATCAAGGTATTTTCCCCAACCTGCCAAATGGATACAACAACAACAAGAGTTTGTGAATTTCGAACCCGAAGATATAGTGGGGATTGGGTGATGTGTGAATGTAATTTTCTGGCCTATTTTTCGACACTGGCATCTGCTTCTCTGAGTCGTCTAGAATCGCGCGTTATGACTCCGATGTTCTACAATCAGAGCCATGGTGGCCCTCCGCAGTTTCGTAGTAATGGCCCCTCTCTAATTTCATAATACGATAGACTGCCCTTGTTCTGCTACATCATAATTCTTCTTGTCTTCTTAATAGCTTATATCTATAATGCCATCCTGTTCAGCATTATCAACGCTGCAAACGAGTACGTACAAATCGAGTGCTGGCTTCGTCTACACGCTGATCGGGATCATGGAGTAAAGTTTGTCCTGCCTCAGTTATGCCCCTTGGGTGTGCCTAAAAATCGGGACTCATTTACGGGAAGAAAATCTGACAAAAAACGGTTAGGTTGACACCCCCTTTTTTTTGCCTTTATAAGTTGAGACCGGACCAGGGAACGTGAGTAAGAAGTTTAATTGAAATCGCTCTTACAGATTTTTCTGGAAATTGAGCCGAATTTGACCATTTTTCGACATTTTTAAGGGTTTTCTAGGAAAAATGAAGCAAGCATGGAGAAGAATGTTCGAGTTAAATTTTTCTATAACATAGCAGTGTTATATCTTAAAATAATAGTTTCATCATGCTCTTTCAGAAAATATATACATACAAGTGATTTGGGTTGAAGGTTTTGCGACAACTGGTGGCCGAAAAACGGACCCATAGTCTATTCCATGCCGAATAAAAGAATCTCCGGAGTGCACCCTTAAGGCATAATAGTGGAGTCTATGCATTATCTTAATGTAGACTCCGTTACGGAGCGGAGATGTATCATTACGCCAGATTGTTTAATTTTGACTGCCTAGTTATACCTGAAGCTCTATTTTCGGAAGCAGGTGGAAAGAAGACCAGGAGTTCGATTAAAATAATCCACAGTGTGTCCATTAGTATACAATTGAGGTTACTGCATACTGTATTCCATACAGGAGTTATCTCCCCCTGGACTGAGATTTCGGTGGATATTATGGCAGAACGAGGTCCTATCAGAATGATATAAATTTGCCAGTGTAAATTTTCTTTACAAGAGAACCCATTTACAGTCCATAAAGGATGGAATGGATGTATATTATTATGGTTTTACAAATTATTTCTCAAGTTTCTGAAGTATTTCCCATGTTTCTAAGAGAAAATTGAGTGCAAAATTACCAATAATTTGACTTGGTTACATCGCTTATTTGCATTTTCCCGCGTTTCTGCTATCATTGGAAAGCGGAAAAGTAACCACGGCCTTCATATTGCCGAATGGATGACCATTATTAAGAAGAAATAGGTTAATTTTGAGTTTTGTTCTCGAAAATCCTGCTAGAATTGGCAAAATTGATCAAAACAAAGATGGGGTAGGGGGAAAGTTATCGGTCGGATTTCCCAAAATAATATGTATAACTGGCAAGTGTTGTATACCGCCATACTCGCAAACACTCTGAAATTACGATACATGTGAATAATTAATTTCGTAAAAAACATCCTGCCCCTTAAGGTGGTCCTCCGCAGTTTCGTAGTAATGGCCCCTCTCTAATTTCATAGTACGATAGACTGCCCTTGTTCTGCTACATCATAATTCTTCTTGTCTTCTTAATAGCTTATATCTATAATGCCATCCTGTTCAGCATTATCAACGCTGCAAACGAGTACGTACAAATCGAGTGCTGGCTTCGTCTACACGCTGATCGGGATCATGGAGTAAAGTTTGTCCTGCCTCAGTTATGCCCCTTGGGTGTGCCTAAAAATCGGGACTCATTTACGGGAAGAAAATCTGACAAAAAACGGTTAGGTTGACACCCCCTTTTTTTTGCCTTTATAAGTTGAGACCGGACCAGGGAACGTGAGTAAGAAGTTTAATTGAAATCGCTCTTACAGATTTTTCTGGAAATTGAACCGAATTTGACCATTTTTCGACATTTTTAAGGGGTTTCTAGGAAAAATGAGGCAAGCATGGAGAAGAATGTTCGAGCTAAATTTTTCTATAACATAGCAGTGTTATATCTTAAAATAATAGTTTCATCATGCTCTTTCAGAAAATATATACATACAAGTGATTTGGGTTGAAGGTTTTGCGACAACTGGTGGCCGAAAAACGGACCCATAGTCTATTCCATGCCGAATAAAAGAATCTCCGGAGTGCACCCCATGGCATGTAACTAACGGAAACTATGCCCTCAATCATGTCAACAAGCCAAAATACTTCTCGTACCAGAATAAGGATTCAGGGAAATACACCAGCGTACGAGAATTGCAGAGAGAAGAACCAGTGCTAACTGAATAGTTGACCCTTCCATTCCAGCTGACACTGCCTGAAAAGATCAGTAACTTCTTGTTTCGTCTGCCGTTGCTTCTTCTCCCCACGTTGGCGCCTTTGTAATTCGGAAACCAAGTATGACATATTGTTTTGTATGGCTGCTGACGGCCCTTGGCGGTTCCCGAAATCCCTCTCGCCTATTATTCCTGGAGAGTAAGTATAAGGGAGTTAACTCTCATCAGCAAATACTCTGGCGGAGAGATGCTGATGGATCCGCGGTTTATCACGGTTGCCTGGCTTGCGGAATGCGCAATACTCATTAACAATCATGATGCAGAAACAGTCAGGCTACCCATCCACAGTCCCTATTTTCAGGTAGATAGATAGTTTATTGCGATACATTGTGCTTCAGAAGGGCTAAAACGCATACATACATCTACACATAAAATTCATGTACATACATACAGATATACATTTTTAATAGTAAAATAAATTATACGTAGTTCACACATACTAAACTACCTCATTAAAAAAAAATTAGCTGATCAGGTGATCATTTACATATGAATCACTACACTGAGGTCCAGCCTTGTCAAACCCTTGCAATCTTTGTGGACCAGGGAATCAGGGTCCGGGAATCAGACCTCTCAACTTTACTTCTTCTTCTTTTTCTGATTGTTTTGCTGATGGAAGTAAGCATTCTAGAGTATTTGAGAGGTTCAAAAGAGCTGACACATTCCACAATTATTTCAGTTTTCAACCGTTCTAAAATTGCAACAACAAAAAAAATAACAAAAAAAAATAACAAATCAACCAAAAAACTTTTTCGGACTATTCTATGTGAACAGTAAATTTACGGGAGACAACTGATATTGCCATACTGTTAATGCCGGTAGTCTCCCCTGCCTGCAGAGTGTGTAAGTTTTTCGCTTCGCGGGGTTCGGTCGCTTCGCGAGTTTCGGTCGCGGTGGCCTTGCACACCAGCCTCGCATGATATATTTTTTACCTCCGTCGCCCGCGCAATGTGAAATCTCCCGCCAAATAATTGTCATATGGGGAACCCACGACTCATTGTATTTCCAATAGGTATCGTCATGGTTCCCGACGAAATCTTTGGACACAATTGAAATAACGGGGTTCCCCATTGCAATGCATTGCAGTGGGCCTTGCTTCTGAAGTCGGGTTCCACCTCAATCTCGAAACCAGAGCTATCCGGTCCTGTCCTCGCAAAATGGTACATCTTCATAAAATTTATGACCTATGCCTATCCCAAAGTTCACAAGATCATTATTGTTTAGCATCATCAGATAAACAAGAATAGTACGATCAGACAACATGCAGGCGAAAATACTGTATAATTGACGTAATTCGTTGTTTTCCGCGTTTCAATGGTTGATCTTCAATGCAGAATCTAGGTCAACTAAATTTATAATGTCTGCTGCTTCAAACGATAGGCCTACAAGTACGTTCAGTTTTATTTTTTTAACAACAAAACTTGCATAATGTTAGCAACAAAAGTACATATCATAGGGCGTATGAACAGTACTATGTACTGAATGAAGAACAGAAATGCTGCAAATGCCCTGACCTGATCATGTACATGTCACGCTTAGAACCTTGGAATAGGTCATAAATTTCCGGAAGATGTACTGTACTGTTTTGCGGCACCAGTCCATTCACACCCATTCATCTCCTCGTGGGTTCGTCCGTTTGTGTGAATCGTGTACCTGTCATTCACTTTGTAAGTAACTACAGTCTGATAAAACTGGTGTTGATAATTGCAATCTTTATTGGTAATGATAATTGACACAAAATATCTCCTCCAAGCTGCACGCAAATTGCGTGGTTTACGGTTTCCAGGGCCAACGTTTTGAAGGGGGATAACTCCGCTCAATACTTCTAGAGCACTTGTACAAAAGTTGTCTCCCTTCGTATTTTTTTTTTCTAGCTTTGTTGTCTTATCAGTTCTAATATTTTTTTTAACTTGTTCAAACGATATAAAGATGAACAATTATTCTGAAATTAATTTGAGGGATTCTCCAATCCAATCAAGATTTTGCAGAACTAGAACACTTTTCAGCCATTTCATTTAATTTTTTGGGGGTCTTTTTTTTGTCTTCGTTTTTTTTTTGTCTTTGTTTTTTTTCATTCTGGCTTTAGTGAGTCTGTATGACAAAAAAGAGCAATAAACCTGATTCTTTTAATTTCTGTTTCATAGAATGAAAGAAAACGTGAATTTATTTTCAAATAAAAAAGTTCATCATTCTGTGCTTTTGAAACATTCTGTCAATTTGGAACCTGCTTTGATTTTCGAGTTGTAAGTTGGTGCAGTGATCTCAATGTACATCATCATCATAATAAAGGAGTTAATTGTTCATCTTGAGCTTGACTAGTTTTGATCCATATCACCTAACGGTCTCAAAATTCTTCCTGGCAATGTATAATGTAATAGCTGATTTGAAGCGTCCATTGAGTCTGGAAAAAGACTTGATAGGTCTCAGCCATTTCATTTAATTTTTTTTTGGTCTTTTTTTTGTCTTCGTTTTTTTTTTTGTCTTTGTTTTTTTTTCATTCTGGCTTTAGTGAGTCTGTATGACAAAAGAGAGCAGTAAACCTGATTCTTTTAATTTCTGTTTCATAGAATGAAAGAAAACGTGAATTTATTTTCAATTAAAAAAGTTCATCATTCTGTGCTTTTGAAACATTCTGTCAATTTGGAACCTGCTTTGATTTTCGAGTTGTAAGTTGGTGCAGTGATCTCAATGTACATCATCATCATAATAAAGGAGTTAATTGTTCATCTTGAGCTTGACTAGTTTTGATCCATATCACCTAACGGTCTCAAAATTCCTCCTGGCAATGTATAATGTAATAGCTGATTTGAAGCGTCCATTGAGTCTGGAAAAAGACTTGATAGGTCTTGAAAAAGGTATGGAAAAGTTCTGGAATTTTGAAATCCCCAAGGTGTGGGAACCCTGTCGTTTTCTTTCAGTTGATGATATCCACCAACCTGGGTGTTCAAAAACAGTTATTCTAAATTTTGCTGATAAATTATATTTCCGGGGGGGGGGGCTATTTATCTTGGCATTTGGCAGTTGAATAATGGTTTGATTTTGCAGAAGCACCAAATTGATCTACCTGCGTGAGTCTGTAAACTTATTTAATAAAGCTGATAAATAATATACATATACTTTTCTTTTCATTTATCCTAACTTTTCTTTTCATTTATCCTTGTAGCTGAAACAAAGGAGTGTCTACATTCCACATGTAGGCCTACATTATCGAGATTTTTGACTGATAGCATGGATGGAACCTTTCTCAATTTTGTTTTGTAGTTTTAAGCCCTGGACATACCACTGGGCATTTATTTGCCATACGATCACATTTCACATGCTTTGTTCAGCCCCGTGATCTGGAACCAAACAGACAATACACATGTATCACTAGATGAAATAAGGAGAACATGATATACATTTCAGGTTTTACCAATGCCAAATGACTTGAACAGAAGACAATTAAACAAAAAGAAAATCAATAAATATATCAATAAATAATCAATTACATAGAAATTTTTCTTGTCCTTGCAAGGGGGACATCAGACACACTGACAACACAGACCATTCATTCAAATTTCGCCTTCCATTGGGGAGGCAGAAATATTCCTCAAACACAGTATACATATTCTCTCTTGTGATAAACATTACGCATGTAATGATGACCGGCAGAGTGATACATGTGTCAATCGGTCAGACATTTTCAAGGATGCCCAGTTTTAACTTAAAACAACCATGCCGGACTTCAGTCCTTATCTCAGAATAATTGGATCTAACTTTTACAAAACCTGCAGCCCCCAATAGCTCCTGGGTCTAGACCACATAAATGAAGGAATCTAGTTTATCGGTGCTATGGCAAAAATATCATGTAGAATGGGATTGTGTGGATAATATCAGATTCATGAAAGTTGAAGTCCTGCAGCATGCTCCACAAATATCATCAAAGGTCATAAAACTTTCTGGTCTGCGCCAGTGTGGATCTATACTTGTTTTTTTTTGTGTTTTTTTTTACAAAATTATCTCCCTTGACCAGGTGAGGACTTGAATGTGTCTGAAATGATTTAGCTTCTAGAAACAAAGACTTCATTTCCTGAGTAGAGGTAAAAATCGAACATATTTTGATTATTTTATTCAAATTTCAATTCCACTTCTGGTATATGTACATGTATAAAATACATACAGAATTAACTGCATACAGAATAACACAAAGAACAGGTATATGTATCTCATTACATTCTTAGCCAAAGATCAATACCTGGGTGATATTACAACAATACCATGGTGTTATATATTGCTATGATTGGTTTAACTTTACCTGCTAAAGATATTTCTAATTTGAGCGTAATGGGCAATCATACTAAATTTATTTTCATAACTTCATTTATTTTCACAATAAGCAACATAATCGAGATTAGCAAGTGAAGTTTTACATCATAATATAATACGCACCATGGATCTCCTTCAGTTTAGTGTAGACATATATACCCTTGGATATCTGTTACCCTGATTCAGTCATAATGTTGTCTGTATTATATTGATGTCGACAAGGAATATACATAATTATTTGATAGTATTATTAATTGTATGTTGTTTATGATTAGCATGAAATTTTTATTCGCTGGAATCCAGCCATTTGTTCCATATGGGCAATATTCTCATCAGCCATCACTATTCAATATGAATGTGATACATGTAAGTCCATGGTAATTGATACATTATGGTGAAGGTGACCTGTAACACCAGTATACAAAATTATTCCGAGCTCATTGAATCAGCACATGATGCTGAGACAGATCAGAACGGAATGTCGGTAAAATCAGATGTGTTTTGTAGAGGATTCTGTCAATGAGGATGCTATACTGTACACATACAAAATATGAAGTGTTGATGTGTAGGGCCTATAGCATAAAATCACAAGCAAGTTGGTAAAACTAAGCACACAGGGTCTCATTTCTGCCGCTAACGTGTTGATTTGGGTGGGGGTGTCCTCTCATGGGGAGGTGTGGGTGGGAAGGGGCCTAATGTCTCAAGCAGTATTCCAGGTTTTCCATCAATATACTCTATTCCATACCCCAATATTTCAAGCACGTGAAATCAAAGAAATATTATTTGCGGGGAATGTGGCTTCCACATCCCTGGCTGGACATGCTAGTGGGGAACCCTCAATCTCACGTTGATTACCATTGGTGAAGTTAACGTCAACAAATGCAAAATTGAGCTTGGCATCCGGCCCTATGTTATTCAGTGATGTACTATTCCCCTACTGATCCTGTTGCCTCGACGGCGGTCTTTCCGCTCATTCAGCGCTTGTTTATTCTTGTACTGTTGAGGCGGAACTCCGTCCGATTCAAGGGAAGCGGGGGGTCGACCGACCCATCCGAAACTTGATAGGTCTGGGGAATATGTACAGGAAGGCACAATACCGGTAATGAATAATGGAGTCACCGCCTGGAATTGTAAGGAGAATAATTATTCCAATAGAACTGTACAATTATATCAGCTAACATTGTCTTTTTGATACCATGACATATGAAAATGAATGGAGATACATCATCTCTGTTATATCTTACCTTGAAAATCCGGTAAGAATCGATTGTTTTTGCTCTGCTAATGAAGAATTTTGAAGCAGATGACAGTCACAAAGTGTTGCTTGGTTTGCCTTAAAAGTATTTTCGTATCACTTGAAACTTCTTTGAAAAAAGAAGTGCATGTAAATTGACGTGATTTTACTATCCATTAAATTGCAATAAATGAACTCACCAAAACGAGTCACAGTGCCGGTATATATGCATATTTCCTGAAAGCTTTTTATCTAGTGTGTTATATAATTTAGTGATAATTTTGTTCTTTTGATCGCAATTGGGTGATTTGATCTAGATTATCAATGATTCCCATCCGTTGAAGTGTAATTTATGGATAGTTGTGGCAAACAGAGCTGAGTCGCTGGATCAGTTTCTTCAGATGGGAACACACGAAAGCGTTTTTAGGAACATCCCGAATGTACATGCTTGCCCACCACGACGTTGAAGTTTCATCATGGCCTGAGGAACTTCCTGCATATACTAGCTCTTTTTGACGATATATTAACTCGTGCTCACGACATACTAACTCGGAATTACGAGATAGCTAAGTCGTTATTACGAGATAGGTAAGTCGTTATTACCAGATAGCTTGGTCATTATCACGAGTTAATAATCGTATTAACGACTTTAGTATCTCCAGAAGTTCATTATTCGGTAATGAACTAATTCGACTTTCGTATCTCGTAATTACGAGTTACTATCTCGTTATAATGACTTTGTGACTCGTAATAACGTAATTACGAGTTCAGTATCTCATAATTACGATTTAGTATCTCGTATAACGACTTTATACCGTAACTGGTAATAATGATTTTAGTATCTCATAATTTAATATCTCGTTCATGTACATTGCAACTCGTAATAACGAATTAGTACGGTATGTCGTAATAACATCTTTTAACTCGTAATAACGACTTTAATCTCGTAATTATGACTTTGTAACTCGTAACATCCCATGGCAAGAATTTAAGGACCTCCACTCAACAGACAGACGGCACCCGTGTGGTTTCCGCGTAAAAAGAAATAGGACACAAACGTTGTGATATGACTGGAACATGTGAAAGATTGATGAATGCAACGAGAGTCACTCACTAATATCTCGTAATAACGACTTTGTAACTCGTAATAACGATGTTAGTGTCTCGTTAATACAGGTTATCTCGTAATTACGGGTTAGTATTTGATAATAACGAGTTAGCATATGTAGAAAACTATGTCCATAATACGCTCTCTTAGGAATCAGCTTAGAAAAGAGCAGTCCTCTGCTAGAATGTCAGGTATCGGACCCCCACTCCACCCCTTTCCCCTCTAACCGCACTGCGGTGGTCTAATGGTTAGAGCGTCGGTCTCGTAAGCGGTAGGTTCTGGGTTCGATCCCAGGACGGGTCATACCTAAGACTTGAAAAATGGAACGTGTTGCTTCCTCGCTTACGCTCAGCATGAAGAGGATAGAACAAGGACTGGTTCGCTCGGTGTCAGTATAATGTGACTGAGTGGGGTGTCATGTCTGCCTACGGCATGATATTTCAGTGGGACAGCACTATAAAATGGCAGCATTAGATCTGCTCTGTTACAAGTAGGTTCCCCGGCCCCTCTCCCCCTCCCCTCCCTTCCCTTCCCCGTCGTGGTATAGCTGAAAAAATGTTGAAAGCGACGTTAAACCTTATTCACTCACTCACTCACCCCTTTCCCCTCTAGCTACTCGGTGTATACTGGTATTATATAGTGTTTTATTTTTGTTTTTGTGGTCCGGTAATGAATATATGTAAGATACCATTATGCGATAGTCCATGGCGATATTGAACGGAAACAGACTATAGAATCACAGGTTCCCGGATTATGACGTAATAGAATTGTTCTTTGTAATGGCCGCATACTTGTTATTTGTATTTTATATTCTCTGGAGCTACAGTTGACATTACATTTTGTCAGACGGGTTTTTAGTGACATAATGAGTGGTCAATTTACCCCCAACAGCCCTTATCACTCGGAGGAAGTCTCAATGAGAACTGGCGTCGCTGGAAACAAAAGTTTCAGCTGTATCTGCTTACAACACGGTCCACGGTACAGTGCGCCATTGTACTCCTCTGTGTTGAGGAGGGCGCTTTAGAAGTGTATAAGACATTCGTGTGAGAGAAAGACAACGTTAACAAAATAGAGCCCGTATACGACAAGGTCCAGGCCAACCCTAATCCCCGAAAGAACACTGTATTTGAAAGGTGCATATTCTTGGAACGGCCGCAACAAAAATGTTAAAATAAACACCTTTACGTGACTCCTCAGATCTCTCTTAGCAAAAAACTATAGATAGCCAAAGGCGAAAATTTGTCAATCTAGTGATGCCAATGTTCGCCCTGTTGACGAAGAAGACATTGATGTCGGGAAGGACGAAGTCGACGAAAAGTCAGATACTACTGCAAACATCAGTAAATGGTACATACTGCCAAAAGAGCAGTGTTATGCAGCGGTCCAATACTATTACGAACATTTTGGTTATCGTGGAGAAGAAGCACCAATCTTTGCGCCTATGTTTATATCCCAAGTGTTTAAATAACCGATTCCGCACGAACACTATCAGATTCCTAAGGCAGAGGAAATTGCTGCCAAACTCAGCGGTAAAAGGAAAAAAGGTTTTACCCTTCTCGATGGAAAAAATCTCGATGGATAACATGTGCTTTTGGGAAATTGAACTTGACGACGACAATGTGTACGTTTAATACTTTGTTTGGACGGTACAAATTTCTTCGTATGCCATTTGGGATCAGTTCGACCCTGGAAATATTCCAGAAGATTAACATGAAAATCTTCGACGACATCCAGGGAGTGGAAGTTTTCTATGATGACTTGATCATTGACGCGGTCGGCGACTCGAAACACGGCGGAATCCGACGACAACTGTCAGAAAAATGACAAATTCTACGTGGATAAGTTCCAGCTGTGCGTGAACCAGGTCAAGTATGATGGAAATGTGTTATCATCTGATGAACTCAAACCAGACACTGACAAAGTTCAATCCATTGTTGCCATAACAAAGCCCGATTGCAGCGCCTACTGGGAATGGTCAAGTTCCTGTCCAACTTCATACCAAATCTGTCCGACACCACCAAATCTATGAGACGGCTGCTGTGTAACGATATACAATGCCAGTGGTGCATCGAGCACGACATTGCATTTTGCATTGCAAATCAAGCCGTCATGATCAACAAATCGCTTCTCCAGTCCCTCAACAAATCACAACTACTCGTGTTCCAAACAAATGCCTCCCAGTGCGCCCAAATGGCCGACCGGCTGCATATGTCTCGCGTACACTCTCCCAATCAACTATGCGCAAATCCTGAACGAGTTGCTATGCATATCCTACTATCTGCATGACATAAATTCCACTAATATTTATTATCCTCGGTATTGATAGGGCGAGGATTGTTTATAGAAAATCTGCTCCCTGTCATAGAAAATATACAAATATGAACATCTTCCATATATACTAATGCCATTTAGAAAGCAGGTAACATTTATATCCAATTATTTTTAGGATGTCACTTTCTTGATAAAGCACAAATACCAGTGCTGGATGGGTCAGTCCCGTGCGAGACTCGAATCTTCCATAACATCTGACAAGTGTTTTGAACTCCACAGCATACTGAAGCTACGGGAGCCGCACTTGAGTGTGTTTACATAAAGATCGAGTGCCCACGCTCTTGTCAGTGTTTTCTGTCACCACTGACAGAAGCATCTTCGGCTATTGTCGCAGTCTCTTCGTTCTTGACAGTGTCTTTTTGCCACCCTTGTTATGCGTCAGATGCATCTTTGGCCATCGCCGTTAATCTGTTATGCATCAGAGTCGTCGATCGCCTGCCAGTCTGGGAAATGTGAAGACAACAAGCCCTCGAACTGCTGTTTTAGCATTTTGACCTCATTTTCAGAGCCTCCGTGGGTGGTAACCCACGTTGGATCTCTTTATTTCAAGTGGAATCAGGCTATACAGTTCATAGCTCGCAATGGCTGTTATGGGAACGCATGTGGATGTACCGGTACGCCTGCTGTAAGGTCTATGTCCTGCACCGTCGAGGCTTGTTCTTTGTACAAATTATTTCGATTGTAGTTTTGTAACGTGTAAACATTGTGGAGAATGAAGAGTTTGGTAGGCGTCGGTCCTCACGGGTATTTATTTTTTTTCCTTCTTTTTGTTTCGAATGCGAACTTCATTCAATGAATAACCCCTCGTTTGGGCCGTTATTTACTATCTGGCGGTCACATAGTTCATCATTTTCTAACAGGTGACTTGATGGGGCTATTACATCATCGCTCCGAAATATTTGTATCCAAAACCGCTCAAACCGGCGCTAGCGGCCGTGTGATCATGCCATTCCACATGAACAGCTGTAATAAAAGCGTAGCTGGGATACCAATCATCACAGGGATCACTTTTGGTTGTTGTGATGTTTCCGATATATGCAGTCAGTATGTTTGTCTGTGGGGTCATATGACTGCTTGTCAGTACGTCGGCGTTCTTTTCCACCACCCTTTTAATGTTGCGTTTAATTAATTCGGTATAGTCGCAGCATTGGTATCAATAACTGCATCCACAATGCGGTGCCTGGGTTTTTATGGACGATGGCTGGCCATGACGCCGGTCTCCCGACCCGTATCCAGACCAGAAATAAAGTAGATATAGGTTTGCCACTGTAATGATTATGAGACCTAAAGTCTGTCCATTGAATTAGTCGTCTACTTCGAAGATTGTGACAATTCAACGACTGACTCCGCATACAGTTTATATATCAAAGAGAAATAGGGATCATTTTGCTGATTACGGTTTGGTTTGAAGCCATAAATGTAGACGACTGTAATTGAAATTAACAGACTTCGCTATAAGGAAACATGATCGGAACATTTCTGGCTGGTGTTTCATATTGCAAAGTTCCAAGCCGATCAAAGTCCATGTAAGGGAAACGAGAACTGCTCCAAACTTGGCGAAAATGTTAAAATCTCGCACCCAGAACCAACTCTTCCGAGAACTTCCAAAATCTCACGGAAGTGTTTGAAAACTCACACCCAGACCTCTGGATAACTGGTTGGTAAAGACAAATAGTGACAAAAAATAGTTCCGAAAACCTAAATTTAGCTTTTAAAATTAACTGTCAAGCCCAGACCCCTAAAGATACCCGCTTAAGACTGGATTAGTCGGCGAGAACTGCAGATGAGCCACACATATTTATCTACCTTCGTGGATTTCGTAAATATTTATCTACCACATTTCTCTAAACTTTTTTAACGAGTAATATTGAAAATTAAGATTTAGACTTGAATTTAGATTTAAGCTTGGTTGAAGAAACAACACCAGCCACAAATTTCTTTCCATATTTTCAGATTGGCCTTCCAATAAACCCAATGGTGTTGAATGAAATGCCATGAAATTTGGACACAGCCCGAGGATTGCCCTCTGTACAAATCATAGTAACGGCAATTTGTGACTATGGTTAACATGTTGGAGGATGAAGCGCTTCGCCGGCGTCGGGCCTCATAGACTTATGTTCTCAATAAGAACTTGCATCCTACTAATGCTTTCCCCGTGTGGACCGTTTCTTCTATCTAACGGTCACATAGTTCATCGTGCTCCAGCAGATGATTTGACTTGATATCACTGATCTTGGAAATTTTTATCTTGTACCGCTCAATGGGTGAGTTATGGTTTAACGTCGCGTTCAGCGTTATTTCGACCATATAGCGACGATATAACTAACTACTATATGATTGGCTGGACATGTACGACTATCTATGTACAGCCATCAAGCCGGTGCTAGGGGCGTGTGAGCATATCATTCAAGATGTCCACATGAACATCTACAGGAAAAGCATGGATGAGATACAAATCATCAGGGGGACCATTTATGGTTCTTGTGATGATCTTGAATATGCAGTCAGAACATTGGCCACTGGGATCATATGACTTCTTGTCAGTACGCCGGCATCTTTTCTACCACCTTTATTTGCCGAGTTCAACAGCTACATATGTAGAACTAAATGAGGGTGACTAATTTTTCTCTACGTTTGCCGGCGTTTCAAAGTTATCCATCCTTTTAGCTGAAGCGGTTGGATATACAGGAATCTGAAATTTCGATGTTATTGATGAATATTCTATTAATTATCAGCAAGGATATTTGAAGGCTAAACTTTCACAACCGGTTTCATTTGAGTTCAAATAATTCAATTTTCAGTGGAAACTTTTAACCCTCCCAGGTCTCGGGATTTGGGGTCTGTCCCAGCCTTTGGATTTGGGGTCTGTCTCAGCTTCGGGATTTTGGGTCTGTCCCAGTCTCGGGATTTGGGGTCTGTCCCAGCCTCGGGATTTGGGACCTGTCCCAGCCTCGGGATTTGGGGTCTGTCCGGCCAGTCTCGGGATTTGGGGTCTGCCCCAGTCTCGGGATTTTGGGTCTGTCCCAGCCGCGGGATTTGGGGTCTGTCCCGGCCTTGGGATTTGGAGTCTGTCCCAGCCTAGTGGGCGGGGCTATTTCGCCTCCGATTTATTTTCGTTATTCCTTGGGAAAGAGAACCAAAACTTTACACAATATTATCTGGATCACGCTCTACAAGAAAGTATCAAATGTAGAAAAATCCCAGATGGCCTCCCCGACAACGTCACAGTGACGTCATTTTTTCAGAAGCCATTTTTCGGCTTTTTTCTTTTTTTATTAATTTTCCGATTTTTCATTACTCCATATTTCATTATTCCATATTTTCTCTCAAAACATAATTATTTTTTGTGTCATTGTAGGCAAAGAACCTCTCCCAAAAAAGCACTTTCTGGTGAATGTTATGGGCGTCATTTTTAATTTTCTCATGATCCTTTGCATCTGGGATTATGCAAATAGACTCAAAATGATGTCAGTAAGATTCGCGGAAAAGTCAGGAAGTTCCAGCTGTCGTTCCGGAGCTGCGATGACAATTTGGTAGGGGGGTCATAATGCTCCCCCCCCCAGACCTCTCCCTTTAAAGGCCAGATAGGACTAAACGAGCAAAACCTTACAAGGTGTTGAAAATCTTATCGTTAGAGACCTTGGAACCTCAAAGCGATGCTTGCTTTTTTTATGATGGATTATACTCTTCAATTTTTCGGCCCATGTTTACGTATGCTTTGCCAGCGGCGCGAATATCAAATAGCCTCATTCACAACGTTATCCCAAAATGACGGTTCAGCTGTTTCATCGTCAGTGTCTGGTTCGCTTAAGCTTTCGGATGACCCATTTTCTTCCTGAATACTGTCAGGAACCCGTCTAGACCTAGACTTTTATTATTTTTCATATTCTTAAAAATCGTTGCGCAAGCCGCGGAGTATATTATTCTAACCTTTTCTTTTCTCCTAATTTATTCGATTCCATATCACTTAAACTATTTCCCGCTATGCTAGATCCGCTTGCGGCTCATCTTGTTTTGCATATCGATCACAGAAAAAAAGAATTGTTCATTGTTTTTTTCAACAGAGTAACGGTTAGCAGGGGTGTGGTGACAGTAACGTTTACAAACCCTAAACATTCGTGCTCAATACCATTTCAACAGATTCCAGTTGTTTTGACGCCTAACACAAAGTTAATAATTCAGCTATCGACTTTACCTAGGGAGATAACTTTAAAAAATTTACTAAAACTTGTTGGCGCGCACTTTTTTCAATGTCAAGCTCGTCGACCAGGAATGAAGATTATTTTTGGTCTTAAATTGATTAAATATGAAAGTTGTCGACTTTCTTACACCTTTAGTGGCGTTTAAATCTTATATGTGTTTCTTAGAATCACAGTTCCAAGATATCTTCGTATCCATTTCGCGTTTATATCCTTTAAAAACATACAAAATTTTATGTTTAATCTAGAAATCCCTGGTTGTTGTACCAATCTCTTTGTCTGGAACAAAATACACAATTGTACTTATATCTAAGTACACGAGTACATTTGTGGAGATATTTTAAATAAATAAACCGGAAAACGTACGAAATGTTGAATATATATGATAGTTTTGTAATATTCATAATTATTATTGGTAAATCACGGTTCATATGAATAAATATTTAAACAGCAGTTGTATATTCATTAGATGATTATGCAGCAGTTTCTTTATCGATATATATCTCTGAAATATAAAACAAATTGACAGTCAAATTGACTAAGAATTTGAGATGTTATCTCTCGAATGTTCATTGTCATAAATGTGCCCTGAACTGTTAGACATCAAATCCAACATTGACGGTAGGATTCTATAAAGTTAAAGAGGTAGTAGCGTCATTTAGAAAATATTCAGCAAATAA
Organism: Hanleya hanleyi; assembly: GCA_036873755.1. Classification (NCBI taxonomy): domain Eukaryota; kingdom Metazoa; phylum Mollusca; class Polyplacophora; order Lepidopleurida; family Hanleyidae; genus Hanleya; species Hanleya hanleyi. The sequence continues at coordinate 46,773 of JAVTVY010019269.1, read as the reverse complement.
GATATTTCGATAAAAGTTATTTAGTAGTTGAGATCAAATATGGTGAACGTTTATCTGTGACTGCAGTTTTTAATATCACGGGCATTGAAATCACATTTCTAACATTCTCTGAAAAACATGACAGCACCTGCACTTGGCTCCAGTGCCTGAGATGCATGACGTCGCAATTACGCGCATCGGCCTTCTGAGCGTGACGCTTTGCAACGTCATAGAACTTTTATCGTACTGTGATGGCTTCTAACGTGACGTCATGGACACAAGCTCATTTCCATCTTGTTCACTTGACTGAATTGAAGAATCTAACCATATTGGACCCTATACGAGACTTCGAGACTTGAGAAGTCTTTGGAAAATGTCGCCGGTGATCAGGATGTTGAGTTTACCAGAACAATTAAAATCACGCTACTACCTCTTTAAAGGTGAAATGCAAAGTTTTTTAGATTCTCCCTTTGGTATTTTATATAGGTTGAATAATGATAGGAATATCGATCTATCTACTTCGCTTGGCTTAATTTGAAGTATTTTTTCTGTCAGAAGATTTTAAAAAGTTGTTAGCTCAAGCAGAGCTGAATTAAGATTTGCAAACCGCATCCAAGTTTAGGACACCGTCGTTCAAGCTGGTATTAACAGTGTGGGTCTCAGAAAAATGTTCATCCCTAAGCTGAGCTAAACTGTATATACACCATTCTGCATAGAGCGTGATATTCCAAGTAAATAACTGAAACGGTTAGTATATACAACATATGTTTATACGTTGGTGAGTTCTGATAATAAAATATGGTCGAATAATAACAGCATGAAAATGATTCAACTCACCCACACTTTCCAATAATTAAAGCTCTATTTTTTTTTTTGGCGTAATGTTCTCAAATCTGAAAGTATAATCAATTTAACTGACCGAGCTATCAATAACCATGAGAATAATCGGTACTTCATTTACCGCTACTACAGAATCCGTGAAATATTCCATTTGCGAAATCTGAATCTCTCTTTCCCATTTTAATCCTAGACAATAGGACCACGCCGACAGATGCATTGACGCGTGACTATACTGGTGTATATTTGTGGTTCGTAATCTGCTTTCCCAGTCTGTATCTACAGTGTTTTGTCATTAATAACTGGTGTAAATACCGTAAATATACATCAGCGTATCCCACTATACCAAGAAAGGACAATTATGTTTACATTGATGAAAATTTTGGCAAATTCAAGTCGAAAATAGTTCAGTTACCACCGATTTAAAAAAATGAAGCCATAGGAAAGAAATGGATATTACGAACCAAACATTTAAGCTGAGAGTCACGCGTTACTCGTCGGTCCGCCGGAGCGAATATATATTGTCCAAGAATTAAAGTGGAAATGGTAGATTGATGTAGTCGATTATCCGTTACGCGATTGTCTTCAATTTCCATTCCTTGCCACATGTTACTGTCTCATTTTGATGTAATCTACGCTCGGAAATTCTACCCGCAAATTGTAAGGAAGGCACAAAATAATCCACGGTACATATTGCAAACTTGAAAATTGGCAATCCCCCAAAACGCTTTTGACATATCAATTAATGACATCACTCGCTGGAACTTCAGCAGACAGACGACGTCGTGTTGGTTTCCAATCTATCCATGCAGCGCAAATGTTCGCTCAAAGTTACTCTATCCTAAGCAATCCGAATTTGTCATTTATCGATATCGTCATCTTCTTTTCGTCTTTCCTTCTCTTTCTTTGTTTTCTTTTTCTCTTTCTTTCTTTCCTTTTTGTCGTCTTCGTCGCCATCAGCTCGTCCGTTTTCTTTTCCGTCCTCACTCTCTCGTCGATGACGATGCTTCTTTTTCTCTCTTTTTCTCTCTTTCTTCGTTTCATCCGCGTCGTCATCGTGACCTTCTTCTTTCGCTTCGTCCTCCTCGTGACGATGTCTGTGTTTTTTCTTCTCTTTTCTTCTCTCCTTCTTTTCTTCGTCTTCTATCTCTACCTTTGCTTCTCCGTCCTCGTCCCGGTGTCTATGTTTCTTCTTTCGTTCTTTTCTTTCCTTTCTCTCCTCGTCGTTTTCGTCTTCCACGATGTGGTTCTCTTCGTCGTCCCGATGTCGATGCTTCTTCTTTTTTCGCTTTTCTTTTCGTTCTTTCGTCTCATCATCATCGTTTGCACCGGCGATCAAATGATCAGGCTCAATTTGTATGGCAGTTTCCAAAGGTACCGATTCTACTGGCGTCAACCCCCTTTCCTTACCCTCTTTTAATTTCTTTTTCTCTTCTAGTTTTTCTTTGAACCTTTGCTCTTGCCTTTCTTTGTCTTTAGCTTTACTGAAATAATATGATAACATCAGATATCAGCACATCTGTAAAACGAAAACTCTTTCCAGTTTCAGTTTTTGTTCCTGTTATTCATCGATCTAAGTATGACATTTTGTCAAATTATCAGGGTTCGAAACGAGTGGGAATGTGATTAAAGTGGCGGTATGATTAGCCACATCTTCAAAGAGTATCAAAGTGAATCCATACGCTTGATATGATTAAACAAATATTGAACAGATGATAATTGAAATATAAAATGTAGTATTTTCTGCTCAAGTATCCTGAATTTTAGGTTAAGCTTACAGAAAATCGTATAGTGGTCTGAGGCGTCTCGAACCCACACCACATCAGTAGCAGGGACAGGCGCTCTAACCGACACGGCCACATTGACTCTCACAAAATTGAGATGTTATATGACCAGCTTTATAGATGTACCTCTGGAAGTTCACTTTGCTTCGCATTTGGATTAGACTCGGATCTTTCACAAATTCGTCCTTCTTCATTATTTTTTCTCTCTTTTGTCTCGTTCAGTGAACTCTCCAGTAATGCTATTATACTTGGAATGAGTTTTCTCTTATCAAGAAATCTACACGCACATGTTGAAAATACACGCGTCAGGTCCGATATTCAGTAGCCAACCGTCGACATGAAGAATTTCTGAACTGATAATGGAAATGCATTTTTCATACTACACAATCAGCACCAATATTGGTGTGGCATAAAATATGTTGAAAGTTTTCAAGGATGCCGACAAGGCACCATGATATTCAAATCGTCCAGTCCGTATCAGAGGCCACTATTCCTTTTTCCAAATGAATTTCCACTACGACATTTTAAAAACCCTATATCATGTATTCGAAGACTCTGGGCTAGTTTTGTCGCCCCAGAGCATCAAGGGTTATTTTCTAGATTTGATTGGTCAATTCAAATTTCAAAAAGAAATCTGTTATTTCCATTGGTTCGTGGAGAAGGCTGGAGGAACATTAAGCCAATCACTGTGTTTCTTATAAAAGGTTCATTGTATCCGCAATACTAGATATAAATACAATTCACTTACACCCGTTCCATTTGCGTGACTTCTTCTAGTAATTCGTTAGCCTTTTCTACTTTTTCTTGTTGTTTGTTCCTCTTTTCCTCCTTCAGCCATTCTAGAAGTTCTCTCTGTCGTTCTCTCTCGCTTTCCACTTTCGTCTCTGCGGTACTGAGATGTTTGAAGAGTTCATCACGTAACTACAAATAAGTCATAAATATACGAGACAAGGCATCAGTCATAAATCAATTTCAACATGTTCAAGAAGGCCTTAGTATACATCCACGCTTCATGGCAATGATATTTGTGTTGATTCGAATCAATCTGATTAAAACTCAGACTTAATAACCGCTCCTCTATCGGACATGTGGCTAATTAAGATCAGGGTCAGTCTGTATCTTAAATCTGTCGCGCATGTCAGACTGGTGACTAATCACAGTCCAACATCAACGGGCGAATAGGTGCCTATCTGAACAAATAATAATCTTCGGTGGTTGCTCATGGACAGCAAGAACTTCGTCAGCCGCCTAGGTTGGATTTTTCTGCGCCTCGTTCACGACAGAAATAATCGGATAGGCACCTATTCGCCCGTTGAAGTTGGACTGTGATTGGTCGCCAGTCTGACATGCGCGACAGATTTAAGATACAGACTGTCCCAGATCTTAATGAGCGATAGAGGAGCGGTTATTAAGTCTGAGTTTTAATCAGATTGGATTCGAATATACTGTAACAAATGACTCCAAATGATGCTTTCTTCGAACTTGTTGTTACAGTGGAGCCTGTCTTAAGAGTTTACCTTTGGGAAACACCCTTACAGAATGGTTTCCTAATGCAGGTGGTCTTCTAGAGTGAAAACAAATTGGGGGAAATTTATACTGCGGTCCTTGAAGACAGGTGGTCGCTCAATAAAGGTTGCCGTAACAGCAGGTTTGAATGTAAGTATCGAACGTGACAAGGACGATAAATGGCGATGCACGTTTTATAGGATGTGCTTAATAGGTTCAACCCGACTGAAGCCTAGAGCAATGCGATATCGCTTTTAACAGTGGTCGGCCTACAATCACATAGCCAAGCTGACATGGCTCTCACTGAACTTACATGTACACTCCGGGATCACACGGCTCCATGGGTAGTTCGGCTCCATCCGGCAATAAAACAACCCCTCCCAGTGGGAACTTCCACCATTATCTTCGTAAGACCGGTCATGAGATCGCACGAGACGTTGTTGATCACGTGACACGTACGAATATAATGGTGAAGAATTCAACCGAACGTTGATGTTTGGAGACTGATTGCAGACGGGTGAGCTCTTCACGGCAATCAAATTCTTTGCCGAACTAGATAAAACAAATGGACAGATAGCTGGGATGGGTTGTTTTATTGCCGGATGGAGCCGAACTACCCATGGAGCCGTGTGATCCCGGAGTGTACATGTAAGTTCATTGAGAGGCATCATGGCGTAGTAAGGAACGAACGAAGCCATGTCAACTTGGCTAACAATCACAGCGACCCCGACAGGCATTATGTAAAAATATTTATGGAGTAGTAGACGACTTTCTTATTCATTTGGTGATAGATGACAGTACGTGTCTATCTGCTCTGTTCTGTAGATAGCGATGTACATCGTTAAGATGACGCTGCAAAACAGGACAGTCCCGAGTTCTAACTCTCTAGCCTTGAAAGGCGCGAAACAAGGCCATTGCCCACGTGACCTCGGGCCAAGGTCAGGCACCGGACAAAGCTTTAACATTGGCTATACCGCAAATATCGGAAAATAGATATCATACTGGCTTTCAAAATACTGAAAATCCAAACAACTTTGAAGATGTTATTGTCTCATAGTAAATAGGGATTTGCAAACAGAAGGCATCGCCTGTAAAAGTCCCTGAATATATAATGATACGGCTTTTCCAATGTATAGAATTGGTGGGTTGCATAGCCAAGGTGTAACGCGTACGTCACCCAGGCAATGACCTCGTCTCGCGCGTTTTGCGATCAAAGACTTCGGGACTGTCCTATATTACATTTCTGCAAGATTGTAGAATTATATATGGCACTGCCTGCATTTTTGGCATCGTTGAATAGACGGATGCGCGGATTTGAACTATATATTTCACACATCCATTATCGTTACTATTCATGCAAACGCAACATGATTTTGACCCACGTCTTAGGGCGAGCTTTGTGAAAAGGTCAGACTTAACTGGTAGTTATACCACCGTCTACGGTTATTGCTCGTATTCACGTCTTGTTGCCAAGTTGACTGTCGTAGGACCTAGCAGTGACGAGAAAATCTTACAAGACAAAGAACGCTCCTCCAATGGCACTCATTGTTGGTTTGACGTTTTGCCGGAATTTCAATAAATGTGACATTGTATTCGACTTAAAATACGTTTTTTGTTAATGGCGAGTTCGTTTGCTTTTTTGATTTCGGATTATTCCTTTGCTTGGCTCCACACACCGCCTGGCATGGGCATTTTGGGCATGGCAGTTTTAGGGACCAACAGCTATACGTTGAGATCGCTGCAATTTTCAGATGAGATGCAGAATTTTGAGGACGCAAGGGTGATGGCTTTGCAGAGAGAGACACAGAACGATATGTTATTGGAGTGTACGCAGGCAACTTACCAGGTTACTGTCAATAAGGTAGTCTCTTCGCTGTATGAGGAGCAGATAACATGGTTATACATGTCTGAATGTCCGGAATATATATCATTGCTTTGGTGAATAGCCAGCTTGAGACCAAAATGGTGAGGCTACAGGAAGGAAGGTAGGCCGAGCTAGGTTAGAGGCGAAATTGATATTTCATGAACCAAGGTATCGAATAATCTCATTGAGATGAGAGGAATGATTGATAAAGTGGAGGAAGATGAGGATGAAGAGGAGGAGGGGGTGAGACTGAAGTGTTTCAGGTTTAGTGATGGACGAATCAGGTAGATGAGAAAATCGTGAAAATGGGTGTCAGGTCAGACTCGTGACAATGGGAGTATCATTAGACGAGGTGCTGAGGTGTTAGGATGTTAGGATCGGCTGCTAATATGCGTGGTAAGCAGGATGAGGTCTCTATCAAAAGCGATAATTAGGAGTTGCAGGAATATATGAATCACGCGTAGTTGTAGCAAATAGAGGTCGACGGGATAAGGCGTTATCCTCGGCCATTGTTGTGTCTGGTTTCTTGACTCCAATAGTCAGAGCCTGTGAGGATTTCGCTTGTATGGGCTTAGGCGTGCGAGAGAGGGTAATCCTGAGGCGGCCGATTCGGTATTTGATACAGTAGAAGCGGAACATTCCCGAGAGGTGCAGGAACATTTCCTGAGGGGTGCAGGAATATTTACTGCGGCCTCACGACCCACATAACATTAGACTCTAAGAAGATTAAGGCCGTCTCAGTTGATAAATATGGAAAATTACAACACATATAAGGGAAGTGGGAAGAGGTGCCGACATACTGACTGCGTCACATGACTTCACAGAATAGTCCTCTGGTTAACCTATTCTAAAGCACATACCAAGAATCTAGCAATTCGTGATATGTGTTGTATCTCAGGTACGCTTTTATTGTACCTGTTCATGTGGCAACTTGGATGATATGACCACACGGCCCTAGCACCGGCATAAGCGGTATTAAATACAAATCTAGAGAGCTATGATGGAAATGCTCTGACAACTCGTATACTGGTAATTGGTGAGCTGTTTCGCTGTGACAACTCGTACATTGGAGATTGGTGAGCTGTATCGTCGTCAGATGTAAATGACGGCATTTAACACAAAAGACTAGTCTGTAAGGCCCGATGTCGACCCAGCATCAACTTCCCACAAATGCCAACATATATCAAAGACCAAAAGGTCTGTACAGGGGGCGGGCCTCGGGGACGAAACGTCCACCAGCAGAATCTCGCCATATACAGGAAAAATTACAACACATATAAGGGAAGTGGGAAGAGGTGCCGACATACTGACTGCGTCACATGACTTCACAGAATAGTCTTCTGGTTAACCTATTCTAAAGCACATACCAAGAATCTAACGATTCGTGATATGTGTTGTATCTCAGGTACGCTTTTATTGTGCCTGTTCATGTGGCAATTTGGATGATATGACCACACGGCCCCTAGCACCGGCATAAGCGGTATTAGATACAAATCTAGAGAGCAATGATGGAAATGCTCTGACAACTCGTATACTGGCAATTGGTGAGCTGTTTCGCTGTGACAACTCGTACATTGGAGATTGGTGAGCTGTATCGTCGTCAGATGTAAATGACGGCATTTAACACAAAAGACTAGTCTGTAAGGCCCGATGTCGACCCAGCATCAAGCTTCTCGTTGGCCGCTGATCAGGCGAAATGGATTAATTGGGTGTCCGGGAAGAGGCCATACTGGAGAACTCGCATGAAGAAGGTGTGGGAAAGATATATGTTATTCGTGTGGACAGGTAGGGCACAAGAGCTTCAAATCCTCAGTCCCACCAACCACCTTGACGGTGCCCTACGTGTGGAATGCCAGACCACATAAGTCGGAGTTTCCCCAGCCGCAGTTGTCTGAATCGGTGGGCTCAGCTGGTAACCTTAAATGATCATGCTGGGTCTTAAGGGAAAGGGGTAGGTGGTACAGAGTTTAATGCTGCCGTTAGATACGTTACTTTGTGTCGTTCCGTAGAATGAATTATGCCAGTGCCAGTTAATATGACAGCTGGATTTGGCTGGTATAAATATTTATATGAGAATATTGGTAAAACAAGTTGAAAAATAAAGGACGATAACTCCCGTAAGAGAAGGATTTCAGCCTGCCATGTTAATGCATTTGTGATCCAAAAATGCGAATTACCTCTTCTATAGATTTGACGAAGACAGGTGTAGGCGCTGGTCGATGTGTATTACCAGCAGATGATGCGCGCGCACCACTGGCCTCGGGTAACTGGAGGTCATTCGGGTCTTCCGGATGTCTGCCATTCATCTTTCGCCGTCTGAAATACTCATCCACGGCATCGCTGCTACCTCTAGCGGCTGTGATGTCGCTTGACGTGGACATTCTAGATGACGTTCTCCCAGTTCGACTTTTTCTACCTCGGATGTATGCATCGTTTTTCTCAGGCGAAATGGATTAATTGGGTGTCCGGGAAGAGGCCATACTGGAGAACTCGCATGAAGAAGGTGTGTGAAAGATATATGTTATGCGTGTGGACAGGTAGGGCACAAGAGCTTCAAATCCTCAGTCCCACCAACCACCTTGACGGTGCCCTACGTGTGAAATGCCAGACCACATAAGTCGGAGTTTCCCCAGCCGCAGTTGTCTGAATCGGTGGGCTCAGCTGGTAACCTTAAATGATCATGCTGGGTCTTAAGGGAAAGGGGTAGGTGGTACAGAGTTTAATGCTGCCGTTAGATACGTTAGTTTGTGTCGTTCCGTAGAATGAGTTATGCCAGTGCCAGTTAATGTTCGGCCAGTGGCGTCTACAGCTGTAGTAGACACTGTCTCCGAAGTCACCGTTATGCGTCAATGTGTTGACATGTTATGGCTTCGAGGGCTGTCATCTTCTCCTGTTCGGTTGATGGAGGCATTTAAGGGTATATCCAGTATGGGAATGGCTACGCAGGTTACGCTTTCTGTTTCGGACCTATGTTTTAGCTGGGGACGTAGAGGTGACACCCTTGTCGTTCTGTTCTTTGGGTTCTATTCCTGTCAGCACCTGCATGTGCGGTCAATTTCATGTCATTGGGGTAACCAAGGTGTCAATATTTTGAACTGGTAGCAGATGCGCGGAGTTTTCTTTCCTTTCTGTCATGAGTAGAGCTTGGGTTCTCTGTTTGAAACTTATTAAAATATTTGGTGTGCCTCGCGTTACACACTTGGGTGGATGGGACTGGATGGGATGTTATTTGTTTAGCGTGGTGGCTAGGTGTCATGCTGATGTTGCGTTTTGGTATTTTGAGTCACACTATGTAAATTGTTCTTTTTGCATGGCTATGTTATTCTCTCTTGCAGGAAACCATCTTGTTCCGGTTTGGAAAGTTCCCGGTCCTCGAAATTCGAATTATTGGACAATCAACAACGCAGAAAGCCACTATATGATAGAATATTGGTAAAACAAGTTGAAAAATAAAGGACGATAACTCCCGTAAGAGAAGGATTTCAGCCTGCCATGTTAATGCATTTGTGATCCAAAAATGCGAATTACCTCTTCTATAGATTTGACGAAGACAGGTGTAGGCGCTGGTCGATGTGCATTACCAGCAGATGATGCGCGCGCACCACTGGCCTCGGGTAACTGGAGGTCATTCGGGTCTTCCGGATGTCTGCCTTTCATCTTTCGCCGTCTGAAATACTCATCCACGGCATCGCTGCTACCTCTAGCGGCTGTGATGTCGCTTGACGTGGACATTCTAGATGACGTTCTCCCAGTTCGACTTTTTCTACCTCGGATGTATGCATCGTTTTTCTCGGAATCTCTACGCTTCTCCTCTGGAAGAAATAAAGGAATGTATGAACTATTTCTGGAACATTAGAAAGTCACAATGTGCCACCTGAGAAATAGGTATACCTGAGCCGACAATTGAAGCACTGAACGCTTCCCCTCCACTCGCCCTTGCAACTAACTGACATCTGATGTTATTCTTTCCCCCCCCCGCCCCCCCCCCCCCCCCCCCCAACACCCATGTCGTGATTGTATATGTTCCTAACATCCGCGACTAAAGCGACACACCTGTCTAACATGTGCTTCTGTGACATATGGGCATCAGATAGGACATTAGTTACAACACATATAAGGGAAGTGGGAAGAGGTGCCGACATACTGACAGAGCCACATGACTTCACAGTATAGTCTTCCGGTAAACCTATTTTAAAGCACATGCCAAGAATCTAACGCTTTTATTGTACCTGTTCATGTGGCAACTTGGATGATATGACCACACGGCCCTTAGCACCGGCATAAGCGGTATTAGATACAAATTAAGTAATATTAGTAGTCGTCCACAAAATAATTAACCCTTTCTTGTGACCGCCACAGTAGCCGCACCAACACTAAAACTACGCGTCTCATACCTAACATCCGTGACTGGGATCTGAGGTTGTTTTGTTCGTCTTCCATGGTCATGAACGTCTCTCTCATCTCTTGACGACTCTCCCATATCAGCTGTAACATCTTCTCACTCTCCCGATCGTACAAGTCCTCCACCGCCCGTACAAACACACCCTGTAAAATCCAGTGTAAAGATTTTAATACGTTCGTTTAACCCTATCTGGGCTGGGCTTTTTGCCTGGGGGGGGGGGCCGAAATGACCCCCCCCCTTAATTATTTTTCTTACCCCTTGAGTTAGGAGGCTGAAACTTACCACACCATACCCTTGGGTCAAGCTCTACCAGAAAATGTAAAACATTCCCAGATGGCAATTCGATGACATTTTTTGGTCGATTTTTCGGGCAGATTTTCCGAATTTTTTATTTATGCAATTTCTCCGCAAAAACTGCATGATAAAATAGTAAATATTAATGTGATGTGAAATAAATAGTTTTTGTCCACTTTTCATCGCGGAAAAGCAGAAATTTTGAAGAAATATGACAAAAAAAATCACTTTTCTGGTACCCCACCTGGTCGTCATCTTGAATTTACCCATGATCCTCTGCTCGGGGGTCATGCAAATAGGATTAAAATGACCCCAATATGATAAACTATAAAGTCACGGAGTTTCAGCTCTCCATTTTTGTCGTTCCGGAGATAGCGCAGAAAGTTTGGTAGGGGGACCATTTCGCCCCCCCTCCCCAGGCCAGGTTAAGACGACACATGATTAGCGCCACAATTTTCTAAAGAGGGGGTCATTTGGGGGAATTCTACGCTAGTCGAGCATCTGTGACGGTTCACTACTATGACCTTTTTTCTCATGATGACGTACCAAGGTTCAAAACACGAAGATAACTACACGGGACAAATTCCGTATACACCGGAATATAAACCGCATGTTATATACTTGCTTTTGGATGCACCGAATACTGAGAAATGTTATTATTATTTGCTCATGGTAGTGCATCCAACAGTATTATGACAGTCGAAGCTTTCAGCGATTGGATAATAATCGTGGCTGTTCTCAATCACATGCACTAAGTGACCATATGAGGAAATGTAGGCCATTGGTACTGTTTTGCTTCTAAACCTGAACGAACCGGAAAGTAGCCTAAACGGTGACAGAACGGGGACTTTGATTCGACAAAAACAAATCAGTAAGAACATCACTATATAATTTTATAGAACGAATGTGAACGTTTCTCCACCATGACAGCCCAATACACTGATCAACAACAACAACAACAACGTCAGGTTTTTCTACTGAATTCGAAACCTAAAAAATGTGATTTTTCTTGAAGTTTATACGTAATAAGGGTTCAAACCCTTTATAATTACAAAGGCGATAGCATTAGATGGATTGATACTTGACCAACAACACCCGAATTATTTGGTCGCTGCGACCCAAATATATCGGGTCGATGGATATCCGATCAAAAAACCATTTGGTCGAAATTGGGGTTGCTCATTCGGTACATTAGGTCAGAGTTTCCGAATACGTCACGTGTCATTCTCGCTCCTGCAGAGACACCCACCTACGATGCCTCTGGTTAAATTTCCGCACCGAGTATTTATTTCGTACATTATTCATGATTCTATAACACTTGTGTCAATAACATCGAGCTAACCGTGCAATTATTACACGTTTTAGCACGGTTATGCGAAATCAACACCCGTCAAGTGCAGGTGTTCATTGGGAGATTCCATTTTACAAGTCGGACGAGGAAAGGGACGTCTGCTTTCATAAAAGTAACAATTAAATAAAACAAACAAATAAATTACAAGATGAAATTTCTTTCTCGAGTTTAACTGTTGTTTCCATCGTGAAATTGATTAACAAAGCGACACAAATAGACATATATCCACGTAATTTCCACACAGCTGACAGTATCACTCCCCATTTGAGAGACCACATAAACTCGTCCACTGACATTGGCACGATGCTAACCGAGACGGGAGCATGGTGGACGATTTTTTTTTTCAAGAAAGGGAAGAAAGGTTGTCAAATTTTAAAATATTTTTTCAAATTTTCATTATAATCTTTCTTGATAATCAATTTGGGTAGTGCAATAGAATAGAAATAATGTTTTCATAGGCGTGTTCAATGGTTATTTTACGCACGGTTAGTGTGGGAAAGTTTATAAATTTTAGCTTCGCCCTTGCCCTAAAATATCATTAAGTGTCCAAAATATTATAAACTTCGGGGAAAGTTCTTTCAATATATGACTTCATCTATTCCCAATTTTATGATATTGGACAAAAATATTCAACTTATAAAAATCCTCCATTGCTCTCATGATATTGCGTCATCGGTGGGAAAATTTTGCCACGATATGCTCCTACAGAGAGCTAAAGACACTGCCAGCACCTCTACCGGTAAGAATAAGAACTGAATTAGAATAAGCAATTTTGTTTTAATGGCTCTTCTTAAGTAGATATACTCATACTCAGTTTTCTCATAGATGAGAATTTACCTATTTAATTGTTAAGCCTAAATATCATTCTTGTGTTTAACTATTCATTCTATGTGAACTTCTATGTGAATATTCATTTATTTTTGCCTAATACCGAACAGTTAAGAACGTTTGACATAATTTCATAAATATTTATAGTTAACAGTGATTACTTTCAAAATATTGTTTTCATTTAACATTGTTGCAAAACCTTTTTTCTCATGAATATAATATATGTCACAGGGAGGTGCCTCCCCTTGATCATTGTACTTTTACTATGACGAGTGCTCATTCACCCCCATGGCTCATTCATCCCCATGGGTTCATTCATTCTATACTACTCATCGCGCACTACTCATCGCGCATGCGCAGTCGACCCATTCTACTGTAGGGTGCAAGCCTGACCCATGGAATCTCAGGGTAGATACTTCATGTAGGAAGCTATTGTCCGAGTCTTTGTGCAGCTGAAAAGGCTCAAGTCTAGACACATTGTTGTCCCCAGACTTGGCTATTGTATGCATTGTCTCGTGATTCTTACATGGCGTATGAACCAATCTCAGGTAGCGAAAACACCAGGTCTCTCGCCCCACCCTATCCCGCGCCACACCTATAGGGATAGGGAGATCGCGTGCCCTTTCTATACTACTCATCGCGCACTACTCATCGCGCATGCGCAGTCGACCCATTCTACTGTAGGGTGTAAGCCTGGCCCATGCAATCTCAGGTAGTGAAAACCCCAGGTCTCTCGCCCCAACCTATCCCGCGCCACACCTATGCGACCCGCTGTGCACTGAGTACAGTGGAGAAGGAGAAGGAGGAGGAGTAGGAGGAGTAGTCGGACACGCCACGGATTATACTAGATAGATAAATATATCGTATCGTATCGTATAACGACATGACGTTCCAAAAACAACGGGAGGCAAGCGATGACGTTTTTAAAAGTTCTGGCTCTCGTTTTCTGGTGGTATAAGTTTTGACTTCTCATATACCCAAAATAAAACAATACCCCACAGAACTATTACCACACATATTTGTAACAACTATAGAAGTTCTTGTTTTATGACATTTTAATAGAACATTGGAAAGCTTTTCAGTTCACCTTCAGGTATATACTTCGCGCATGCCATCTCTAACTTGGTGAACTGCTGATACTGCAAATTCTAATGTCCATTAGTTTACTGTTAGCTCAAATGATATGCAATTATTGGATAACACGCAGGCGCACAGAGAGCTTGCATGTTATCGCCAAAAATTAATTCAAACTTTAGCTACGTGCCACACACGAAATGTGACTAGATATCTACGAATTAAGGACCGTCAATACTCGTCCGTTTCAGCAACAGTGTCTACCGGAGAGCACAGGCCCTCAAAACAAGAGTGTTGAGGGTGTGGACGGTGGTATTACGGTGAAGTGTCGAAATATGGGGTCTCTATATATAACCCTATGCTTTATATAAAAATACACCAAGGTCTGAAACGCACTTTGGGTGAAACGAGAAATAAACGGTTTACCTCCAAACAAAATACATCAGCATATTCTACAATTGTCACTCTATATATTCCCGTCGTCAGTTTAGTAAATTTGTGCAATTTTATACCTTTGCCGGGCGATTAAAAACCCAACCTGGCTGTACGTCCTTTCTGGGACGAGTATAGAGGGATATGAAACGCGGCTCCTCTCTTTGAACTAGGGTCTGTCTCGCTAATTGATATGTTAATGAGGGATTAGTGATTGGTTAATTAGTACGCCTCGTCACTGATTGGCTTTTATGCGCAAAAGACCGTCACGTGTGCTTCGCTGTGAGTCCCGCCCTGTTTCGCTGGTCAATGCTGGGCGAATACACGTGCTTGTCAACTAGGCTCCATTAACGTGGAGCCAGTCAACTCAATTTAGGCCAAGATTGGTGACCAAAAAAAATTCCTTTACAACTTAACGAGTGTCAAAAGGAATACATCATGCAAACGACAAGAAACAAAACTAGTGCACGGAGAAAAAAAATCTAAAAAAACAAATGAACCAAAGGAGTAGTTCAATCACAAAAACGTACAAGAATTGTGAGATTTGTTCAGAATTTTAAATATTTGGCATTTTCACGATTTTCACGAGCAATTATTTACAAAAACGAAAATGGAAAATTAAAACATTTTGCGTACTGTCAATGACATGCTTGCATATTTTGTAAAAACTAGCACAGATATACTTCAAAGGTTGAGATAAATGAGAAGTTTGATCGCAAAGAAGGGGAAAAATGAGTTTTTCCTTGCCGCTCCATCCGCTCAGTTATCGGCAGCGCAGAGCGGTCGAAAGTTATCATGAAAATATGCATCTTTTCGATGAAAATCCCTCAAGAGTTTCTTCTCTCAAAATAGTACATGTCTCGATCAAATAATCTGATGCCAATTGCTGCAGAAAAACGTCTAAAAATCTGGTAAAATCTGGAATGAATTCGTGATGAAAACTAGGCGAAGCAAAGGCTCACGCGCATAGAGCGCGAGACCTGGCAGGCGAGACATACGTTCAACGTGAGCTCGCGGCGGCGCCTTTGATGTTGGGGTCTGTTTCATATCCCTTTAATATTCGTCCCAGGTCCTTTCAACCCGGCACAGGGAGATGATCGCCCGTTTGTTTCTCAATTCTGATTGGTCCGTCGCGACACGCCTCAGGCAAGAGAGGTCACACACTGATCAACTGACGAATCAGAATTGAGAAAGAAGCGGACGATCATC
This sequence comes from Hanleya hanleyi, assembly GCA_036873755.1. NCBI lineage: Eukaryota > Metazoa > Mollusca > Polyplacophora > Lepidopleurida > Hanleyidae > Hanleya > Hanleya hanleyi. Next base: position 31,213 of record JAVTVY010019269.1, on the reverse strand, counting down.
TCGCTGTGCTGGGTTGAATGGACAGTCAGGTTGTATTTTGAATCGCCCTGCAAAGGTATAAAATTGCACAAATTTACTAATTTGACGACGGGAATACATAGAGTGACAATTGTAGAATATGCTGATGTAGTTTGTTTGGAGGTAAACCGTTTATTTCTCGTTTTCACACAAAGTGCGTTTCAGACCTTGGTGTATTTTTACATAAAGTACTTCACCGTAATACAACCGTCAACCCCCCCCCCCCCCCCCCCCAAAAAAACTCTTGTTTTTAGGGCCTGTGCAGAGAGCTAGCGTAGGGCATCGCTGCCACCTAGGCGACAATGGTAACGTCTATACCCGAAATTGTGCTGTGATAATCTATTAGACAAGATGACTCGAGCAGTGGACAGTGCTCCCAGCTCTGCTTTTGGTATTTCCGAGACATTTATTGGGATGTTTTCCATTTGTAACAAAAATATGACACCGTGTCCTCAAACCAAACCCAGTTTTCTAAAATAATCAATCACCCTAGTGCATATAATTCTGTGAATAATTCTGGTCCGAGTAAGATTGCGTTGAGCACTTCCATTTTTTTTCTCGTACATGTACATGTACATGTATATGACTGCGGCCATCCATTTCCCAAGTACATGTACACTCTAATCCACGGTTAAGTAAACCCGATAGCACTACTACAAGTACTTTGATTATAGCTTTCTTGTGGGTTTGATGCTTAGGAAATTTGACGCATTGTTGTCCCACTAATACCCAGTGTTAGTTTTTCTCTGAATGGGTCGATAAATAAACGTGTGTAATTGTACTGAGAGTCCCATTATCGACTATAACATAGCAACTATCGACAAATATCGTCCTAGCGAAAATACGCAGTCTCTAACAATATGGAGACAGATTCTGGTATTGACACGCGTGACCAGCCGGAGATCGGTTAGTCCAGCCCCTTCCCCCCCCCCCCCTCCCCTTTTTTGACCGTACATAATTTTACAATTCAACATCATGCCTTTCATCTGTGAAAGAAAGGAAACTTGGAATTCTCGATTTCTCAAGAGCCTAAGATTTGCAAGTGTACAAATCAAAAGGGTTTATATTATCTCCGTTCGGTTTTTGGCCTACAGTTCACTTAGAACTTCGAACAAAATCTGTTAATTTCGCAAAGGTAATATATTGGGTCTGGACACCTGGAACTTGGCATGTTTATCCTATACATATCCTATACATGTTATAGGCTGATTCTGTGTCTGAAACATTTTGAAGTATGGACACCAAAATTGACTGATTTCCTTAATTCACACTATAGGATTTGAAATGGAAATCTTATATTTACATTTAACCCTATACCAAGTCGCGTATGAACTGGCAGAACGGAGGCGGCTCACATTGGTGATCGAAGGATTAACGAACTGGCAGAACGGAGGCTGCTCACATTGGTGATCGAGGATTAACGAACTGGCAGAACGGAGGCTGCTCACATTGGTGATCGAAGGATTAACGAACTGGCAGAACGGAGGCGGCTCACATTGGTGATCGAAGGATTAACGAACTTGCAGAACGGAGGCTGCTCACATTGGTGATCGAAGAAATAGTGAACTGGCAGAAAGGCGGCTGTTCAGTTTGGTAACTGAATATATGAACTGGCAGATCGGAGGCTACTCTTACTGGCGATCGAAGAATTATTGAATAGACAGAACGGAGACGGCTCACACTGGTGATCGAAGAATTAATAAACTGGCTTAAAGGACGCTGTTCACCTTTTCCAGGCATTGAACACCAGAATTCCGCCTTGGGTGGCAATACATCAGTTGGTATGCGGCTGCACATTATAATGATAAGCATTATGATCATCACGTGACAATGCTTAGTTCAGAAGCATGGCCATCTCTCCTCTTTCCGAAGTTTAGATTCTCGAGATTTTAACCAGTATATTAATGTGGTTATTTTTCACCATAGTCGGTTGTGAACTGATCAGGCAGGTCAGGTGGTTGATATTTTCAGGTGAGGGCAGCGCAGAATCCATTATTAACTATACTAAAGGCCCACATACAATTCAATAAAAATATATTCGTCCACAGTGCCGACAACGACGATTTAGGAGATTCCTGGACAGAGTACTAAACTTATTCGACATTATTATATACCATTTTGAAAAATCTAGTAATGATCTAGTGTATCTAATTGCATTGTAACCTAAACAAAGTGAAGGTCAGGAGATACATTTTCTATGTTAGTATACTTCAATAGATTCAGTTATTGGTTGTGTTATAATATTTTATCCAGCTTTCAAACTATTTGTTCTTATTCCTATAGCTGTCGATGCTGTTATATCATTCTATCTGTCAGATATGTAAAACCATAAAAAATTACAAAAATATGGCCGACATTATTGTGTTAACACATATAAGGGTAGCCATATTTTAAACAATAAACATTTTGAGAAAATAATAATAATATTTGTCAGAACTCGGTATACCCAAATAACAGTATAGAACCCGGTATATACGAATATTTTCCGGTGGGGTCATGTTCGTGTTTTAAACATAAATATCAAACAACGATAACTAAAGACAAATATCATAAACTTTGACTTCCGTTTCAACATTACCTTAAGATGTGGAGGAATTCGTCGAAGCTTATCGCGAAATTCATCGCTTTGAAGCAGGGCATCCATGTTGTGCTCCATTTTGGATGATGTGTATACTTCTGCGTCCTTGAAATGATTCCAGGAAGTCGCAGAGGTCAGCGCACAATCTCGTTCTGAAAACGAAATTATGTGATTGTCAAATCTACCAGCTTAAATACTGAATCTTATAACCGGATTTCCATTTTCAGTGGCCACAAGTCTGATATTCCGTAGATGTACCCGTTATCTTGGCAACTTTTCGTATATCTTGGACAATTCCATAGAGTACAACCACACCAATCGTATAAGGGTTCTCAGATTACAACATCAACAAATTGAGAAAATTCCTTGGTTGTTTTAAAGTGCATTTCCAGTACAATCCGCACACGAATCAGCGATTCTTCTCTAGTCCATCAGCCTTTGTGTAGGAAAAATGATCTGTTATGGAATCAAAATAGCGCGTCCGATCCAGTGAGAATACATGATATAGTCAACGTTATGGTCATGAAATATTTGGCTTCAGGACATGAACGATGGTCGTGGAATGCAGGTATGGTACTATCAGTGGAGTTGGAATCGATTAGCTTGCTGTGTTCTATCTTCCCCTAAAGACCGAGCACAAGGACTACCCAAACTCCTCAACAGAGACCATTACCACTGCCGCCACTGGTTCCGTGATGTCACTTTGACAGGACTGTCAACCTCGGTTGGACCAACTCACTTCGCCGCGTTTCAACTCCACGCACTACTTTTTAAGATATTTTCAGATATTCGGAATCTAAGCATTCCAGGATCCACATTAACTCCCAATTAATCATTGATGGGAAACGTACTCTCAACTTGCAGTTGACAAAATAAAATCGGAACAATTTCGCGTGATGGTTGTCTTCATTGTCATTTGCGGTGAATCGGTCCACCGAGACAGAAAATCGCGTATTGATCGCTGAGGTACTTTGGGCCGGTTGCAGTGAGCAGGGTTGAATGCAGGGTATTGATACACCGTACGGCCATCCCGATATTTGTTCTCGTGCCGGCCGCATCGATCGTTGTCAAGGTGATAACTGTCACCAAATGCTGAAGAGAAAAGCCCACATACAAAGAGCTCACCTGAAGCCGAGAGAGAAATCAATTTAACATGTACCAGTTATACCATAGGGAGTTCCACTTCAACGATTACATGGGGGGATCTTGAATAAGAAATAAATAAATTACGATCCTGTATTTGAAATATAAAACACATACGACAGTCTCTATACTCCTGGAACTTTGTGCAATTATATTTGATTATTTCTTGTACACCGGTGAAATCAACGATAGAAGCAACCAATGGTGGTTTCTTATAAAACAAAAAATCTCAATAGAACCAGAATCCCAATGGCTATAAAAGGGACCATTTTGGTTCTAGAGGGAACCGATTCGATTTCATGTCGGACCTCTTCCATGTTCGGTTCTTTTTATTTTATGTTATTTTTCCAACCAGTGTAGCAGCTTTAGAACCAAGATTTTTTAGAGTGTATACCGGTGGGGACAGGACAAAAAAAAATATCAGACTTTCGGATTGCACTCTCGGCTTATGAAGTTCGGGCGCATGGAGTTGGGCAAAACCTGAAGAAAAGCTTCACCGAAGGTTTTTACTTAAACATAAATGAAAGTGTAACAATTAAGTATTTCTTCCAGCTGAAGATGGGAAAAGGATTTAGTTATTCATTTCTGTCCCATTCCGGGGTATCTGAGCTCAACCATATTGTCCCCATCTGGTGCTGTCCGTATAAGCGAGGTTGTCATAACTGATAACTTAGCGTCATTTGCAGATTGATCCAATACGACTTCCACAACAACGTGTCCGTTGTTAAAGTTCAGTACCCCTTACGATCTAATGCAGCAATGGTGAAATGTGTTCATACAATCAATATCAGTGGTATGCTCATACAATAATCGATTATTGATAGACGATTGCCTACTGCCTATATCTGTTCTCTTATGAATATGACTATATGCAGGCGCTTTCAAAAACCGATCCATTCAAAGCCCGTTCCTTCTCATTCACCAAACGCTATATAGACGATCTTCTCGCTGTGGATAATCGCTATATAAATGACGCAGTGTAGGACATATATCCACCTTCACTGGATTTGAAGGAAACTACAGATAACCCTACAGGCACATCGTATTTAGACCTATATCTCTATAAAAATGAAGCGGGCCTTCTCTCTCGTCGACTATGACAAAAGAGATGATTACAATTTCGACATCCTAAACTATCCCTTTCTGGACAGTAATATTCCAGTGGGATTCCGCATATGGCGTATACATATCACGCCCATTAGCATTTGCTGGATCCTGTGTTAAGTGTGACGATTTTAATCAACGTCACAAAACATTGTTGCAGAAACTTATAAAACAGGGCTACACCACCAAGCGCCTCCACTCAAAGTTTCTCAAATTTGGTGATACATATCGCATGCTGATAGCAAAATACGAGCGTAACGTACAAGATATATGGCATTACGTTTCGTAACTTGTGTCTAATTTCGCTTAACCCGGGGCTAGGGGCCGTATGAACCCATGTACTTCAAGATCCTCATGATACTCATATGAACAGTCACAATCAAAGCGTGACTGAGATACATCATTCTTTAGATAACGACTTTACAACGAATATTATGGATTAAGAATACTGATCATCGATACGGATTTGATATTTTTGGAACATCATGATGTCTTGCCGGCATCATTGAAAACTGTTGACCGCTTCTCTCTTGCAGGAAACAAGCCTATGTGTATGTATACTATGATTGTCTTTTTGAATTTGGTGCTAATACTGTTATATGGAATATGGAATAGGTATTTGGATTATGGACGCGGATGGACCAGACGCTTGTAATACTGACTGTCGGACATGACGCTTCTATTTACTCAGAATCAAGTATGTTTTCATAAACCACACAGCACAGTAACAAGCTCTCTCCCCTATGAGAGATAGTCCCTAACGATTTATGCCTACAGTAAACATGGAAACATGATAGCTCAAACCACGATCAATTAGCTAACAACTTTCTTCTTTTGTTTTGGTACACAATATCGCATAGTGAACATTAAATATTATATTATTAATTACGTTTTTGTAACTTTATACCCTCAATGTTGATCTATTCGTTTTATCTAATTGATCGTAACCTGTTGTTTCATTTATTATTTTACTGTCACGTTAATATATCATGAGTTTGAGAACTATACAAACGTACGAGTTGCGGAATAAAGGGCAGATATTATTCCAGCCCATGCATGGCGTGAAGAAAGAGAACTCGATGTGAACGAACCCGATCGATACCGCTCAATCGTCGTGTAGAGTATACCCATCGCGTGTCTCGTTTCGACTGGTATATCGTAATAATAATAATACAATTGTAATACTTTATTCAAATTCTCCAATTATATTCTGATTGAGTTAAATAGGCCTGGCATATATCCATTGATATTAACATGGATAATATAACAATTTGTCTCTTGGTCAAAACCGCGCGCATTCAACTGTGTTTGATCCATGTGCAAGAATAGCGAACCTCAGCATGGGTACTCTCCCCTCAATTTGTGTTACTATTCTCCGACTGCGGATATCGAGAATGATATGTCATCGGTCAACGTAGATAGCATCCCAGTGTTATTCTACACCACGAGAGCTTCACTTGGACACCATACTTCTCATATTTGGACCGAGTATGATTCACATCTCGGTAAAACTCCCACAAGCTTTTTAGCGACTACGCATGCGCACAATGAAGTCACCCAACAACAGCCCAGAGATCACAGCAGTCGTACTCGTAGAACGTCAACAGTCCAGGTCAAAAACAATGTCCTAGTATTCGAGACATGTTACGGGTGTAAAGTCTGTTTTTCGGATTTAATTTGCAAGATTTATGGAAGTCCGATTTTGTATTCTCCCGCACGCCACGTGACTGAAGGTGACCACGAGAGTTCAAGGTCCAAGGTCAACCGAAGGACCAAGGTCAACCTTCCCTCCACATTTACTCTCATGATTTACCCTCTCGGTCTCTTAAATGATTTCCACTTCATATTCTACTCTACTCAACCCGATACAAGCGGACGATCCATTAGCTACAATCTAGGTAAACCAAGATGGTAAATCAGCGGAATACCATCTAGACGTAACGCTATGAAAACCTCGTGAGAAATGTTCGCCGATATTTTGCGAGATCCCATAATAAGCCAATCACGACCATTTCTGACTTTCTCTCTGACATTGATTGACGTTTACTTCACGGAGATTAACATCTTCGCGCGGCACAATCTTTTGATATTGTCTACCCCCTAACAAAGTCTGACTTTTCGGCGGGAGTAAACTCTTGATCTTCATGGCACTGTCTGGAAATGATGCCATATTTGTGTACTGTTTCCCGATAATTTTTATATATTAGTCCACGTGCTACCGTGTGTAATTAGTGTGGGCGTGATTTCAACAAGCTAGCCACCTCATTGGCAAACAAATGTAGTTTCAGATTCGCATGGGAGTAGTATATAAAGCGTAAATCCACGCGAGTTTTCCAGGGAGGTAACTCTTGGTTCCCTTTTTTCCAGGTTAAAGGTATAGGGGACGCCACATTGCCTTTCACCTCTGTGGCGTCTGTGGCGCCAGGGGGCGCCACCAGCTCAAGGTCACGTGGAGGTCAAAAGTAGTTCCGGCAACCTGTAACCTTTGTATTCCTCCGCGGACAGAAAGTAGTCCCATGTCAACCAAGTGACTTCCAATGTTAATGTATATGGGGAATGCCTAAAAAGAGTATGTGAATAGACGTTTTGTGCCCGGGGTGGGTCCCTAGTGGATCGAATGGGTCGAGTGAGGTATCAAAGTGAAGCATTCGTGAAGGGGCATCCAGTCATGGGTGGGTGTATGTAAAATTAGGAATCAACTATCAACTCTAGCCAAAAGGGCTAATATCGGTCTCCGGGCTTATCGGGGCCTGCCTATCAAGTCAATGGGGTGGGTGCATGTAAAATTAGGACTTTTTTCCGAAAATATAAAAAGCGGAACACGGACTTTACCCCTAAAATAGGGGAAAACCCCTATCAACTCTAGCCAAAAGGGCTAATATCGGTGCCCGGGCTTATCGGGGGCTGCCTATCAAGTCAATGGGGTGGGTGCATGTAAAATTAGGATTTTTTCCCGAAACTATAAAAATCGGAACACGGACTTTACCCCTACAATAGGGGTCTGTATTATACAATATAAGGGAAAATGCCTGTATGGGGTATGGGGATGGTCATTTTTTTTGTGGGCTTTACTATGGGTTGTGGGGTCTCGTTTTTCTCGTCTCGCCGAGAAAAACACAATGGGAGGGGTCCCGGAGCGAATCGGTGAAATTTTTGGGAAAAGTCACCGCGGTCTGTATATAGCCCCAGTAGCCTATACTGGCCATGGGGGGTATAGGTCCAACCTGGGAAATTCACACACGTTCATTGTGATATGGGTTGCTTGGATTTGTTTTTCACGTCTCGTCATTTAGAACACGATGGGAAGGGTCTCGGAGCGCAACGGTGAAATTTTTGGAAAAGTACCATATAGCCCATAAATTTTTGGAAAAAGCTCACCGAGGCCTGGGTAGGCCCATAGGCTGGCTATGGGGTATAGGTCCAACCTGGGAAATTCACACACGTTCATTGTGATATGGGTTGTTTGGTCTTGTTTTTCACGTCTCGTCATTTAGAACACGATGGGAAGGGTTTCGAAGCGAAACGGTGAAATTTTTGGAAAAAGTTCACCGAGCCCTGGGTAGGCCCATAAGCCTATACTGCATGGCTATGGAGGTATAGGTCCATACGGGGTGAACGTTTTGGGGTCTAGGTGAGCCTCTTATGATATTATGGTGTCGTATGAGGTCTTATTTTGAAGCTCCCGTGGAGTTTGCAGTGTATCGACTAATGGTTCGTCCGTGTGCAATAGTCTGCGCATGCGCAGTCTGGCCGTAGTATAGAAAGCAGGCATGTTGGGGGGCATGTGGGTGTGTGTTTGGGGTAGAGATGGACCACTATGGGTCCAAATGGGTCGTGGGCGGTGTCAAAGTGAAGCTTGTGTGGGGTAGAGTCAGAATGGCGTGTTTTTAAGTGCAAGTCGCATGCACAGTTGGGTGTAGTAAGTAAAGTGGCCATTTTGGGGGTGCGTGGAGGTGTGTTTGGGGTAGAGAGGGACCATCCTTGATCCGATTGTGTCGTGGGAGGTGTTATCGTGTAGCTCTCGGGGTGTACATACCGATTTGAGGGATGTTCACGTCATCTGTGACGGCATCGGTGACGTCATCAGTAGGAGTAGTAGTGAAAGAGGGCATTTTGGGACAGTGAAGGAAGGTATTTGGTGTAGAGATGGACCATCCATATCTGTCACACATTATACCACATCTTTGTTGTGTTATACCACATCTGTCCTGCATTATACCATATATGTCCTGTATTATACCATACCTGTCCTATGTTATGTAATATCTGTCCTGTATTATACCAAATCTGTCCTGTATTGTACCATATTTGTTCTCTATTATACCATATATGTCCTGTATTATACCAAACTTGCCCTGTATTATACAGTATCTGTCCTGTATTATACCAAATCTGTGCTGTATCATATCAAATCTGTGCTGTATTATACAATATCTGTCCTGTATTATACCATATCTGTGCTGTATTATACAATATCTGTCCTGCATTATACAATATCTGTCCAGTATTCTGCAATATATGTTCTGTATTATACCAAATCTGTCCTGTATTATACAGTATCTGTCCTGTATTGTACCATATATGTCCTGTATTATACTATATCTGCTCTGTATTATACAATATTTCTCCTCTATTATACCATATCTGTGCTGCATTATACCATATCTGTCCTGTATTGTACCATATATGTCCTGTATTATACCAAATCTGTGCTGTATTATACAATATTTGCCCTCTATTATGCCATATCTGTGCTGTATTATACCATATCTGTCCTGAATTATACCATATCTGTGCTGTATTATGCAATATCTGTCCTCTGTTATACAATATCTGTCCTGTATTATACCAAGTCTGTCCTGTTTTGTACCATATTTGTCCTGTATTATACAATATATGTTCTGTATTATACCAAATCTGTACTGTATTATACAGTATCTGTCCTGTATTATACCAAATCTGTGCTGTATTACACAATATATGTTCTGTATTATACCAAATCTGTCCTGTATTATACAGTATATGTCCTGTATTATACAACATCTGTGCTGTATTATACCATATCTGTCCTGTATTGTACCATATATGTCCTGTATTATACAATATATGTTCTGTATTATACAATCGGATAGCCGTTGTCGTGAATAACAACAAGTTCAGCAATGTTCATACAGTTTATTATCCCCAATGTTACACCATACCCAGGCTGGGGGAGCCGCCCTGGGCATGTTTGGTATGTTCACAACAAAACAAATTGAAATATCAAGCACCATGTTTTATTATTTAACGCACCGTCACATTAGGTACAAGTGTTTACTGAGTTCAAGTCAACGATCAGCATGTAGACATATAGAGTATGTACGGCATGTTATGGTATTCATCAGTGCATGGGTGAAGCATTCAGCCGATGGGGTGGTCGGTCAGCTTGGTAACGAAAAACGTGACATTGGTCACCTTCTCCACTGTCCACTTGGTGTTGGGGCGTTGTTGTTGGGCCCATTCCAATGGATCCACGGTGTCCAGTTTCTCCAGCATCGTCTCTAGCGACACTCGGTTAATAATGGTAAACGGTTCGTCAAATACCTGGATGTTCCTGCTCGGGTAAAAGTATCGGACTTGGACTGTCTCCTTATGCTGCAGCACATAACCAAACGCCAGATTCAATCTGAAGGCCGTAGTTTGGTCGTTGAAGATGGCTTCCACGTAGCTACGTAGACGGGCGAGGTCGGTCAGTCGGAAATTGTAGATATCTTGAATAGGGCGATGACGGTTGAAACATTGCCGTATCATGCACCAATGGCGCCGATAGATGTCACTCACTGGATGGGCGTCCTGTAACAGATCGCTAGGAACATTTATGGGCTCGTCCAGAAAATGTTCTATGTTGTTAGGCGTATGACTCGAAACCGTAACGGTGGGGTCCGGCTGGATATCCAGGCTTTTCTGAACTGTGGGTATAGGCGGGCTCTCCGTCATCGCATCACCAGTGGCGTTCGTCTCCCCGGGTTCATCTTCACTGGGTCTGACCTTCCGCGGCTCCCCTTCAGTGGAAAGTTGTCGCCCAAACCGTAGAGACGGGGCATGAATCAAACGCTGATGGCGTCTTAACTGACTGCGTCGTTTGAAGAGTTGACCACAATCCTTACAGTGTTCCGTCGCGCCCTCGTGGAATGAGCGTTCGTGGCGCAGTAAAGGATCCTTCCGATTAAATGACCGTGCGCAGGTTATACAAGTATACCGTGCATCGTTGTGGGTGGAGGCCTTGTGGCGGTGCAAGTCGTGCAGACGAGTAAACTGCTTCTGGCAAGTTGTGCAAGTGAACATCTTGGGGGTTGACAGAGTGTCTGATGAAACGGCCAGGCCGCTTTCCTTTTATAGCACGCTAGCTGGTGATCTATTTTTAGCACACTCAGTTCAACTATCCCCAAGTCGAGGGCCGAGCCGTGACATCTTCGGTAACCTCCGTGTCTCTTCGGGCATCTCCGTGACATCTTCGGTCACCTCCGTGTCTCTTCGGTCACCTCCGTAACTACCCGGCTGTTCCCGTGTAAATCCGGATGGATCTCCGTGTCTCTTCGGTGGCCTCCGTGACATCTTCGGTCACCTCCGTACCGTCAACGATCAGCATGTAGACATATAGAGTATGTACGGCATGTTATGGTATTCATCAGTGCATGAGTGACGCATTCAGCCGATGGGGGTGGTCGGTCAGCTTGGTAACGAAAAACGCGGCATTGGTCACCCTCTCTACGAACCATTGTGTGTTGGGGCGTTGTTGTTGGGCCCATTCCAAGGGATCCACGGTGTCCAGTTTCTCCAGCATCGCCTCTAGCGACGCCCGGTTAATGATGGTAAACGGTTGGTCAAATACCCGGATGTTACTGCTCGGGTAAAAATATCGGGCTTGGTCTGTGTCCTTAAGCTGCAGCACATAACCAAGCGCCAGATTCAACTTGAAGGCCGTAGTTTGATCGTTGAAGATGGCTTCCACGTAGCTGCGTAGACGGGCGAGGTCGGTCAGTCGGAAATTGTAGATATCTTGAATAGGGCGATGACGGTGGAAACAGTGCCGTATCATGGGCCAATGGCGCTGATAGATGTCACTCACTGGATGGTCTTCGTGTAACAGATCGCTAGGAACATTTATGGGTTCGTCCACGAAGTGTACTTTGCCCTCCACATCGTACAAAATCTGGCCTCGGAATTTGCCTGTTGAATTAGGGCGACATCATCATCGGCCCTCGTGCGATGGGTGGGAGTTCCCCCTGTCTCGATATTGATGCCTACGGGTTCTTCTACCTGCAAACGTGGCTGCGGAACAGGGTGTCGTGTGCGTTGGTGTCGCAGCAACTGACTGGTCAGTTTGAAAAGCCGACCACATTCTTCGCATGGACGCTTGGGTACTTCATGGCGTGCACGTGTGTGGCGCTGTAAATGATCCGGGCGCTGAAACGACAGTGTACATATCGTAGAGCTATACCGGGCGGTTCCTTCGTGCTCGGTAGCCTCATGGCGGCGCAAGTCGTGTAGACGAGTGAATGATTTCGAGCACGTAGTACAAGTGAACATCTTGGTGGTTGACAGAGTGTCTGATGAAACGGCCAGGCCGCTTCCCTTTTATAGCACGCTAGCTGGTATCATGTTCGGGCACTTCCGTGTCTCTTCGGGTACCTCCGTGACATCTTCGGTGACCTCCGTGACATCTTCCGGCACCTCCGTGTCTCTTCGGCCACATCCGTGTCTTTTCGGGAAGTGACCGAAGAGACTCGGAAGTGAACGACATTGTGGGGAAAACCCCACAGACAGGTCAGTACATGTGCTATCATGTTCACACTCCGTCACCGAAAAGACACGGACTGAAGATGGCGGACCTCGCCCGGTGGTGGTGGTGGTGGTGGTGGTGGGAGCTCCCGTGTGGCAGAGCTCTTGGATCGGAGCTCTTGGAGCTCAAAGCGTGTGGAGCTCAGAGCTCGGAAATGACGTTTACATATGACCTCTGTGAGGTCACTTCCGCTTCCGTTCACGTGACCGGAACTGACCTTTGACCCCGGCGCGCTCTTGGATCGGAGCTCTTGGAGATCAAAGCGTGTGGAGCTCAGAGCTCGGAAATGACATTTGCATATGACCTCTGTGAGGTTACTTCCGCTTCCGTTCACGTGACCGGAACTGGCTTTTGACCCCGGCGCGCAATTTTATCCGGTATTGTTAGCGCGCGCCGGGGTCAAAGGTCAGTTCCGGTCACGTGAGCGGAAGCGGAAGTGACCTCAAAGAGGTCATATCCAAATGTCATTTCCGAGCTCTGAGCTCCACACGCTTTGAGCTCCAAGAGCTCCGATCCAAGAGCGCGCCGGGGTCAAAGGTCAGTTCCGGTCACGTGAACGGAAGCGGAAGTGACCTCACAGAGGTCATATGCAAATGTCATTTCTGAGCTCTGAGCTCCACACGCTTTGAGCTCCAAGAGCTCCGATCCAAGAGCTCTGCCACACGGGAGCTTCCACCACCACCACCACCACCGGGCGAGGTCCGTGTCTTTTCGGTGACGGAGTGTGAACATGATAGCACATGTACTGACAATGTCGTTCACTTCCGAGTCTCTTCGGTCACTTCCCGACAAGACACGGAGGTGGCCGAAGAGACACGGAGGTGCCCGAAGATATCACGGAGGTCACCGAAGATGTCACGGAGCTGTCCGAAGAGACACGGAGGTCACCGAAGATGTCACGGAGATCACCGAAGAGACAGCTAGCGTGCTATAAAAGGGAAGCGGCCTGGCCGTTTCATCAGACACTCTGTCAACCACCAAGATGTTCACTTGTACTACGTGCTCGAAATCATTCACTCGTCTGCACGACTTGCGCCGCCATGAGGCTGCCAAGCACGAAGGAACCGCCCGGTATAGATGTACGATATGTACACTGTCGTTTCAGCGCCCGGATCATTTACAGCGCCACACACGTGCACGTCATGAAGTACCCAAGCGTCCATGCGCAGAATGTGGTCGGCTTTTCAAACTGACCAGTCAGTTGCTGCGACACCAACGCACACGACAGCCTGATCCGCAGCCACGTTTGCAGGTAGAAGAGCCCGTAGGCATCAATATCGAGACAGGGGAAACTCCCACCCATCGCACGAGGGCCGAAGATGATGTCGCCCTAATTCAACAGTCAAATTCCGACGACAAGACCTTGGGCCAGATTTTGTACGACGTGGAGGGCAAAGTACACTTCGTGGACGAACCCATAAATGTTCCTAGCGATCTGTTACACGAAGACCATCCAGTGAGTGACATCTATCGGCGCCATTGGCCCATGATCCGGCACTGTTTCTACCGTCATCGCCCTATTCAAGATATCTACAATTTCCGACTGACAGACCTCACCCGTCTACGCAGCTACGTGGAAGCCATCTTCAACGATCAAACCACGGCTTTCAAGTTGAATCTGGCGCTTGGTTATGTGCTGCAGCATAAGGACACAGACCAAGCCCGATATTTTTACCCGAGCAGTAACATCCGGGTATTTGACCAACCGTTTACCATCATTAACCGGGCGTCGCTAGAGGCGATGCTGGAGAAACTGGACACCGTGGATCCCTTGGAATGGGCCCAACAACAACGCCCCAACACACAATGGGTCGTAGAGAGGGTGACCAATGCCAGGTTCTTCGTTACCAAGCTGACCGACCACCCCCATCGGCTGAATGCGTCACTCATGCACTGATGAATACCATAACATGCCGTACATGCTCTATATGTCTACATGCTGATCGTTGACGGTACGGAGGTGACCGAAGAGACACGGAGGTGACCGAAGATGTCACGGAGGTCACCAATGAGACACGGAGATCCATCCGGGTTTACACGGGAACAGCCGGGTAGTTACGGAGGTGACCGAAGAGACACGGAGGTGACCGAAGATGTCACGGAGGTGCCCGAAGAGACACGGAGGTTACCGAAGACGTCACGGCTCGGCCCTCGACTTGGGGATAGTTGAACTGAGTGTGCTAAAAATAGATCACCAGCTAGCGTGCTATAAAAGGGAAGCGGCCTGGCCGTTTCATCAGACACTCTGTCAACCACCAAGATGTTCACTTGCACAACTTGCCAGAAGCAGTTTACTCGTCTGCACGACTTGCACCGCCACAAGGCCTCCACCCACAACGATGCACGGTATACTTGTATAACCTGCGCACGGTCATTTAATCGGAAGGATCCTTTACTGCGCCACGAACGCTCATTCCACGAGGGCGCGACGGAACACTGTAAGGATTGTGGTCAACTCTTCAAACGACGCAGTCAGTTAAGACACCATCAGCGTTTGATTCATGCCCCGTCTCTACGGTTTGGGCGACAACTTTCCATTGACGGGGAGCCGCGGAAGGTCAGACCCAGTGAAGATGAACCCGGGGAGACGAACGCCACTGGTGATGCGATGACGGAGAGCCCGCCTATACCCACAGTTCAGAAGAGCCTGGATATCCAGCCGGACATACGAGTCATACGCCTGACAACATAGAACATTTTCTGGACGAGCCCATAAATGTTCCTAGCGATCTGTTACAGGACGACAGTGAGTGACATCTATCGGCGCCATTGGTCCATGATACGGCAATATTTCAACCGTCATCGCTCTATCCAAGATATCTACAATTTCCAACTGACCGACCTCGCCCGTCTACGTAGCTACGTGGAAGCCATCTTCAACGATAAGGAGACAGTCCAAGTCCGATACTTTTACCCGAGCAGGAACATCCAGGTATTTGATGAACCGTTTACCATCATTACCCGAGTGTCGCTAGAGACGATGCTGGAGAAACTGGACACCGTGGATCCCTTGGAATGGGCCCAACAACAACGCCCCAACACCAAGTGGACAGCGGAGAAGGTGACCAATGTCACGTTTTTCGTTACCAAGCTGACCGACCACCCCATCGGCTGAATGCTTCACCCATGCACTGATGAATACCATAACATGCCGTACATACTCTATATGTCTACATGCTGATCGTTGACTTGAGCTCAGTAAACACTTGTACCTAATGTGACGGTGCGTTAAATAATAAAACATGGTGCTTGATATATCAATTTGGTTTGCTGTGAACATACCAAACATGCCCAAGGCGGCTCCCCCAGCCTGGGTATGACGTAACATTGGGGATAATAAACTGTATGAACATTGCTGAACTTGTTGTTATTCACGACAACGGCTATCCGATTGTATAATGCAGAACATGTATTGTATAATATAGGACATATATGGTAAAATACGGGACAGATATGGTATAATACAGGACAGATTTGGTATAATACAGGACAGATACTGTATAATACAGTACAGATTTGGTATAATACAGAACATATATTGTATAATACAGGACAAATATGGTACAAAACAGGACAGATTTGGTATAATACAGGACAGATATTGTATAACACAGGAAAGATATTGCATAATACAGCACAGATATGGTATAATTCAGGACAGATATGGTATAATACAGCACAGATATGGTATAATAGAGGGCAAATATTGTATAATACAGCACAGATTTGGTATAATACAGGACATATATGGTACAATACAGGACAGATATGGTATAATGCAGCACATATATGGTATAATAGAGGAGAAATATTCTATAATACAGAGCAGATATGGTATAATACAGGACATATGTGGTACAACACAGGACAGATACAGTATAATACAGGACCGATTTGGTATAATACAGAACATATATTGCATAATACTGGACAGATATTGTATAATGCAGGACAGATATTGTATAATACAGCACAGATATGGTATAACACAGGACAGATATATGCAGGCGCTTTCAAAAACCGATCCATTCAAAGCCCGTTCCTTCTTATTCACCAAACGCTATATAGACGATCTTCTCGCTGTGGATAATCGCTATATAAATGACGCAGTGAAGGATATATATCCACCTTCACTGGATTTGAAGGAAACTACAGATAGCCCTACAGGCACATCTTATTTAGATCTCTATCTCTATAAAAATGAAGCGGGCATTCTCTCTCGTCGACTTTATGACAAAAGAGATGATTACAATTTCGACATCGTAAACTATCCCTTTTTGGATAGTAATATTCCAGTGGGACCTGCATATGGCGTATACATATCTCGCTTAGTAGCATTTGCTAGATCCTGTGTTAAATGTGATGATTTTAACCAACGTCACAAAACATTGTTGCAGAAACTTATAAAACAGGGCTATTCTACCAAGCGCCTCCACTCAAAGTTTCTCAAATTTGGCGATACATATCGCATGCTGATAGCAAAATACGAA
Source organism: Hanleya hanleyi (assembly GCA_036873755.1). Taxonomy (NCBI): domain Eukaryota; kingdom Metazoa; phylum Mollusca; class Polyplacophora; order Lepidopleurida; family Hanleyidae; genus Hanleya; species Hanleya hanleyi. The sequence goes on along the minus strand of JAVTVY010019269.1, from coordinate 14,058 downwards.
CGTAGCGTGCAAGATCTATGGCGCTATGTTTCGTAACTTGTGTCTAATTCCGCTTAACCCGGGGCTAGGGGCCGTATGAACCCATGTACTTCAAGATGCTCATGGTACTCATATGAACAGTCACAATCAAAGCGTGACTGAGATACATCATTCTTTAGATGACGATTTTGCAACGAATATTATGGATTAAGAATACTGATCAACGATACGGATTTGATATTTTTGGAACATCATGATGTCTTGCCGGCATCATTGAAAACTGTTGACCGCTTCTCTCTTGCAGGAAACAAGCTTATGTTTATGTATACTATGATTGTCTTTTTGAATTTGGTGCTAATACTGTTATATGAAATAGGTCTTTGGATTATGGACGCGGATATTCTCTAATGGACGACGGCTGGATTATGAATGACGGACTAGACGCTTGTAATTGTATAATACAGCACAGATTTGGTATAATACAGCACAGATTTGGTAAAATACAGGACAGATACTGTATAATACAGGGCAGATTTGGTTTAATACAGGACATATATGGTATAATAGAGAACAAATATGGTACAATACAGGACAGATTTGGTATAATACAGGACAGATATTGTATAACATAGGACAGGTATGGTATAATACAGGACATATATGGTATAATGCAGGACAGATGTGGTATAACACAACAAAGATGTGGTATAATGTGTGACATATGGATGGTCCATCTACACCAAATACCTTCCTTCACAGCCCCAAAATGCCCACTTTCACTACTACTCCTACTGATGACGTCACCGATGACGTCACAGATGACGTGAACATCCCTCAAATCGGTATGTACACCCCGAGAGCTACAAGATAACACCTCCCACGACACAATCGGATCAAGGATGGTCCCTCTCTACCCCAAACACACCTCCACGCACCCCCAAAATGACCACTTTACTTACTACACCCAACTGCGCATGCGCAGATTGATGCGACTTGCACTTAAAAACACGCCATTCTGACTCTACCCCACACAAGCTTCACTTTGACACCGCCCACGACCCATTTGAACCCATAGTGGTCCATCTCTAACCCAAACACACCCCCACATGCCCCCAACATGCCTGCTTTCTATACTACGGTCAGACTGCGCATGCGCAGACTATTGCACACGGACGAACCATTAGTCGATACACTACAAACTCCACGGGAGCTTCAAACTAAAACCTCATACGACACCATAGGATCATAAGGGGCTCAGCTAGACCCCAAAACGTTCACCCCGTATGGACCTATACCTCCATAGCCATATGCGGTATAGGCCTATGGGCCTACCCAGGCCTCGGTGAACTTTTTCCAAAAATTTCACCGTTTCGCTTCGAAACCCTTCCAATCGTGTTCTAAATGACGAGACGTGAAAAACAAGACCAAACAACCCATATCACAATGAACGTGTGTGAATTTCCCAGGTTGGACCTATACCCCATAGCCAGCCTATGGGCCTACCCAGGCCTCGGTGAGCTTTTTCCAAAAATTTCACCGTTTCGCTCCGGGACCCTTCCGATCATGTTCTAAATGACGAGACGTGAAAAACAAGACCAAACAACCCATATCACAATGAACGTGTGTGAATTTTCCAGGTTGAACCTATACCCCCATATAGCCAGTATGGGACTATATGGGCTATATGGTACTTTTCCAAAAAATTCACCGTTGCGCTCTGAGACCCTTCCCATCGTGTTCTAAATGACGAGACGTGAAAAACAAATCCAAGCAACCCATATCACAATGAACGTGTGTGAATTTCCCAGGTTGGACCTATACCCCCCCATGGCCAGCCTATGGGCCTATATACAGACCTCGGTGACTTTTCCCAAAAATTTCACCGATTCGCTCCGGGACCCCTCCCATTGTATTTTTCTCGGCGAGACGAGAAAAACCAGACCTCACAACCCATAGTAACACCCACAAAAAAAATGACCATCCCCATACCCCATACAGGCATTTTTCCTTATATTGTATAATACAGACCCCTATTGTAGGGGTAAAGTCCGTGTTCCGATTTTTATAGTTTCGGGAAAAAATCCTAATTTTACATGCACCCACCCCATTGACTTGATAGGCAGCCCCCGATAAGCCCGGGGACCGATATTAGCCCTTTTGGCTAGAGTTGATAGGGGTTTTCCCCTATTTTAGGGGTAAAGTCCGTGTTCCGCTTTTTATATTTTCGGAAAAAAATCCTAATTTTACATGCACTCACCCCATTGACTTGATAGGCAGGCCCCGATAAGTCCGGAGACCGATATTAGCCCTTTTGGCTAGAGTTGATATGGGTTTCCCCCTATTTTAGGGGTAAAGTCCGTGTTCCGCTTTTTATAGTTTCGGGAAAAAATCCTAATTTTATATACACCCACCCATGACTGGATGCCCCTTCACGAATGCTTCACTTTGATACCTCACTCGACCCATTCGATCCACTAGGGACCCACCCCGGGCACAAAACGTCTATTCCCATACTCTTTTTAGGCATTCCCCATATACATTAACATTGGAATTCACTTGGTTGACATGGGACTACTTTCTGTCCGCGGAGGAATACAAAGGTTACAGGTTGCCGGAACTACTTTTGACCTCCACGTGACCTTGAGCTGGTGGCGCCCCCTGGCGCCACAGACGCCACAGAGGTGAAAGGCGATGTGGCGTCCCCTATACCTTTAACCTGGAAAAAAGGGAACCAAGAGTTACCTCCCTGGAAAACTCGCGTGGATTTACGCTTTATATACTACTCATGGGATTTATATAGGGCTGAATTCGGATATAATATTCCGCGACATTATATCTGAGTTTACTGAGATTGCCTTAGATACTGCCGACAATAACTGACTGTCACCGTGACGAATTGGAAACCATGATTGGAAACCCACACAAGTTGGGGCACTACGGTTCACATGGATGTAATATGGATTAATAAAGTATTGACACAAAATTCCCCGGATTCTCAGTCAACAGAGCTATTTTAATATCAAAGAATTTAAAAGTAACGAAACTATCGGTTAACAATACACAACCGACATCTCGTCTTTAGACGACGACAACGGCCTGTCTAGTTGGGAGATTTCAGTTACGCTAATAAACAGCTTGTATCACTGACGTCCCTACTCTCCTTGGGGGAACAAGGAGAGTAGGGACGTCAGTGATACAAGCTGAATAGTATGAGCGTAATTTCAGTGGGCAAAGTGCAAAATCATATACTTGGTCTAATGTAGATTTTTTCTCTTCTGTTATGACTGATCCATTCTCCCATTGTCGAGAGTGTGTAACCTCTTATACTGTCGGTGTAACACCCTTTGACTGCACTGTTCAGAAAAACGCGTCGCGCATGCGCATTCGGCCTGCTTCGATTTCGATCGACACAGGGGGCATGCATGTATATCTGTATACGAGAGAGATGGGGCATGCACCCAGTATTTCTTGTAAAATAATTGACAAGTCTTATGCCAAATTATTACACAAGAACACACAGGTACATGTACAACGTCCACTTCGCTCCGTTCACAAGCTGACGATGCTGATTGCCCAAAAGCTGCGCGCCGCGTTTTTAACTCCAATGCAATTAAGGGTAAATGTGTTGGTAGGACGTAAACAATCTGATGCCCAACCTCCAAAAAGGGTTATCTCCCCTTCTGCCAGTCGATCGACCCTGCCGTCAATCATTTTACAGGGCGAAAAAACGCCCTGGCATTCTCCGCTCAGTGAGTCTTCACCAAGCCATGTTCAGTTCAGTTCAGTTGGTAGACACCCTACTGAATCGACAAGTATGATTATAGGTGAAAACCGCCGGTCACGTGTCAAATTACAGTCAATGGTAGGTTTTTCAGTGCTTTCGTTATCAAGCGTGGGCGTGTGTCTAACCAGACGACAGTGACCACAGCCGAAAATGAACGATTTTCAGCATATCGATGACAGGTATGGTTACTGGTGTCCAGTCATTTTTTGAAGGAGAGATATCGTACTATATTGTCACCAAACGTAGGGTTATTACTATTTCAAGTTAACAACAATTTTAAACATTTTTGCGGCGAGAGGTGTTTTTAGGTGTTGGTAGACAGTCCATGGTAGGTATTAGCATCGAATTATAGTGTGAGGAAATGAGCACAAAATGAACACGTGGGAACTTACTACCTGCCTCATGTATCACTGACTCATTCATCTCTCGATTCCTTCCACTTGTGTGTGTTTAAGAGGAATATGAACCATTAATAGTATATTCTCTGTCTGTCTGATATTACGACAGTCCATGGTATCATCATCGGACCGATCGACAGTCCATTGTAGGTCAACATGCACTTGTGAATGATGCACAGAGAGCACATCGTCTGATTAATGATTCGCCAAATGGACTGTTGCCAAGACAAATGGTAGCTACAATGGACTGTCGACCTATCTGATATATAATCATATGTTGCCTCATTATAACATTGCACCTGTTAAGCGGCTTCAATGTGAAGTGATTCAACCTACAGTTCATGGTCGCATGACAAATGGACTGGTGCATTCACCTATAATCACACTTGTCGATTCAGTAGGGTGGTAGATCCCTCCTCTATATAGGAGCACCTCCGAAAAGGAGCACATATTAATATACAATCAATTGGAACCACTCAACATTTATAGCTCAACTATCGTGCTCTGAAGTGAACATTTATACAATTCTACAATTGGACGAACTACTATCCTGAAAGTGCTGTGATAGTCTAATCATGTGAGCTTCCTAGAGGTGTATTCGATGAACTACTGTGAGTGGATTTATATAGCGGTCACTGAAAGACACCCAGGTACTTTATTCCCCAAGTGCCTCCGCTGGCGAAGGTCTAGCGTAGGAACTAGTTCCACCATCAGTTCATATTACCCTAGTATGGAAAGCCATCAGTGTCATAACCTCTGGTTTTCCACTCGTGGTAATTCGATTTTCCACGCGTGGAAATTCTATTATCCAGGCGTGGAAAATACAGCCAATGGTTTGACTTGTAATTACCACGTGTGGATATTTCGACCAATTATTCAATCAGGAAATACCACACGTGGAAATTATTTACCACGTGTGGAAAAATATCCACCAATGATAGAACTGGAAATACCACGTGTGGAAATTATTTACCACACGTCGTATTTATCACCCAATCATTGAATTCGGAAATACGACACGTGGTAAATAATTTCCACACGTGGTATTGCCATTTATCCACGCGTCGACATTTTATTTTACCCAGCCAATGAATGAGAGCTTTACAAAGAAAGCTGGTCCCTTCGGAATGACGGAAATCGACAGTTTGCGGCGAATGTGTTCGTCTAGCTGGAACAGACAATCTGCAACAGGAAACTCTCAATTTCATAAAATACAGGGACGTGTAGCAAACTTTAATAAGTTTCTTGTTGAGCAATGAGGCTGAGTCGTATAGGTCGACGACCGTACGACAGATAAGACAGGGTCAAAGTGCGTGTATCTGCTTTCTGTAACGATTGTTTTGAGTGGTAGATTCGAAAATAGAATTACCACGTGTGGAAAAGAGAATCACGTGTGAAAAACCTAGTGAAATACCACGCGTGGAAATTATTTACCACGCGTCGTATTTCCGAATTCAATGATTGGGTGATAAATACGACGTGTGGTAAATAATTTCCACACGTGGTATTTCCAGTTCTATAATTGGTGGATATTTTCCACACGTGGTAAATAATTCCCGCAAGAGCGCACACCGCCGGAAGTGACATCATAAAACATAAAAGCTGTATTTGTGGAATGTTTTGATCACTTTTCAATTCTGTGTTATATCTCGGCTAAAAATAGCGATAAAAACAATGTTCTGGAGATTTTTTCCCCCAGTTGATATGTGTAAGCATACGAAAAATAGTTCGCCCACGTGCAAAACTGAGAGGGTTCTCGGCGCCATTTAAACTGTACCACGTGTGCGTCCCAAACTCCGAACAGCGCATGTCAGCCAAACGACTTCCCTCTTAGCTTCATACACTGCACGCAGTCGAAATATTCCTACGAAGTAGGCTACAGATCGCAAATTGTCCGGTAATGAGTGAGTCAGTCAGTCAGTCAGTCCATCCGAATCCTTTCGTCGGCAAAATAAGGAGAACCGTTGACATTAGAACCTTGATTTTTGGCATGAACGTGCATTAGGGCATTGTTACCAGCAAGTTCTGATCTGAAATAATTCTGATTAAAATTATATTTATAATTAACACTTCAGTATATTGTTATAGATACATACCATCCATGTGGCCTTTAACAGTATCATGTTCCTTTTATGACCATAAAGCTAAGGGACCTCCTTATCAGTGGATTTAAAAGTCATTAAAGCTTGTCCTTGGAACAAACACAGAGAGAGGCTCTATCCGAGCCTTGTGGTTTTTAACAGTGATTTATATCCAAGCCCACTGAGATAAGACTGGTTTCCACTCGTGCTGCTTGTCACATCAAATTACAGTGGTCGGTGTCCTGTATAGTATGGAAAGCCATCAGTGTCATAACCTCGGGTTTTCCACACGTGGAAATTATATTATCCACGCGTGGAAAATACAGCCAATGGTGTGACTTGTAATTACCACGTGTGGATATTTCGACCAATTACTCAACTTGGAAATACCACACGTCGAAATTATTTACCACGTATATCCACCAATGATAGAACTGGGAATACCACGTGTGGAAATTATTACCACACGTCGTATTTATCACCCAATCATTGCATTCGGAAATACGACGCGTGGTAAATAATTTCCACGCGTGGTATTTCACTGGGTTTTTCACACGTGGTAATTCTCTTTTCCACACGTGGTAATTCTATTTTCGAATCTACCAATCAAAACAATCGTTACAGAAAGCAGATTGACGCATTTTCACCCTGTCTTATCTGTCGTACGGTCGTCGATCTATACGACTCAGATCAGGTGGAACTTCTGCACTGCTCAACAAAAAACTTATTAAAGTTTGCTACACGTACCTGTATTTTATGAAATTGACAGTGTCCTGTTGCAGGTTGTCTGAGTAGTATATATTACTGATTACGAGTCTTATTGACCTACTTTTTTGTTCCCCCGGTGGAGGATTGTGGAGGAACTTGGAGGTCACGGGAGGGTCACAGAGGTCAAGTGCAGTATAGTTCCGGTAGAAAGACCAAAAAGCTACCTCCAGCACAGGAGAGTTCCAAATTTGCATATCACGTGACCCAGGTCAAAATGTATTCCTCCGCGGTGATGCGGTTTGGCTGTGATGCGGTCGCGGAAGAAAGCTTCCGCGGAGGAAAAGTAGTCCCTAGACTACAAATACGCTGCATGGTCCGATTGGGCCGAGTGAGGCTCTTTTCAGTCATGTCATGGGTGTTTTCACAGAATAAATGCCATGCGGAGGATGGGTACTAGTATTTCGCTGACGTCCTAGTAATAAACATAATCTATAGGTGTTGTACCATGTTAATAGGATCAGTCTAGCATCTGTACCACCCTAGGGTCGAGTGTTTATTGTCCCGTGTATCTCCGCAGAAAATCAACAAACAAAATGGCGGCTCCAGGATGGTGTGGGGACGCCCTTCCCACATCACGGCGTCGACCGTAGCGCCATCTGCACACATTGACGCAAGGGAGACAACTCGTGTGGATCAACCGTGTGGAAATAGCCGTGTTGGAGCTAGGGGAGCCACTAATGGACCAATGGGGTCGAGTGAGGTATCAAAGTGAAGCTTAGGTGAAGGGGCATCTGATGGACTGGGTGTGGGGTTGACATATCGGCATTGTGCGCATGCGCGGTGGCCGAAGGGTATGTGGAAATAGCCGTTTTGGAGCTAGGGGAGCCCCTAATGGTCGAATGGGGTCGAGTGAGGTATCAAAGTGAAGCCTAGGTGAAGGGGTATTTGATGGCTGGGTGGGTGCATGTAAAATTTTTCCTGAAAAAATACGGAACACGGACTTTATCGAAAAATCCGGAAAATGCCTATATGGGGTATGGGGGGTATAGGACCATCCTGGGAAACCTACTTCTATACATTTGCGGTAGGGTTGTGGGGTCTCGTTTTACTCGTCTCGTCATTTAGAACATGATAAGAAGTGTCCCCGTGCGAATCGGTGAAATTTTTGAAAAAAGTCACCGAGCCCCATATAGTCCCATACTGGGGTATAGGATCAATGTTTGTCCCCCTGGGAAACGTACTTCTATACATTCGCGGTAGGGTTGTGGGGTGTCGTTTTACTCGTCTCGTCATTTAGAACATGATAGGAAGTGTCCCCGTGCGAATCGGTGAAATTTTTGAAAAAGTACGATATAGCCCCATATAGTTCCATACTGGGGTATAGGATCAATGTTTGTCCCCCTGGGAAACCTACTTCTATACATTTGCGGTAGGGTTGTGGGGGTCTCGTTTTACTCGTCTCGTCATTTAGAACACGATAGGAAGTGTTGCGGAGCGAATCGGTGAAATTTTTTAAAAAAGTCACCGAGGCCTGGGTAGGCCCATAGGCCTATACTGCATGGCTATGGGTGTATAGGGCCATACGGGGTGGACATGTTGGAGTCTAGGTGAGTCCCTAATTGTCCAATGGGGTCGAGTGAGGTCTTATTTTGAAGCTCTCGTGGAGGAGCACTTGACTACACTAATGGTTCGTCCGTGTTCAATAGTCTGCGCATGCGCAGTCTGGCCCGTAGTATAGAAACCAGGCATTTTGGGTGCTATGTAGGGGTGTGTTTAGGGTAGAGATGGGCTATTCACGGTTCGAATGGGTCGTGTGAGGTGTCAAAGTGAAGCTTGTGTGGGGTAGAGTCAGAATGGTGTGTTTTTGAATGCAAGTCGCGTTAACCTGCGCATGCGCAGTTGGTTGTAGTAAGTAAAGTGGCCATTTTGGGGAAGTACATGAAGGTATTTGGGGTCGAGATGGACTATTCACGGTTCGAATGCGTCGTGTGAGGTGTCATCTTGTAGTTCTCGGGGTGTACATTCCGATTTAAGGGCTGTTCACGTCATCTGTGACGTCATCGGTACGAGTAGTAGCGAAAGTGGCCATTTTCTGGCAGTGCATGAAGGTATTTGGGGTCGAGATGGGCTATTCACGGTTCGAATGCGTCGTGTAAGGTGTCATGTTGTAGCTCTCGGGGTGTACATCTCCATTTTAGGGATGTTCGCTTCATCTGTGACGTCATCGGTGACGTCATCTGTACGAGTAGTAGCGAAAGTGCACATTTTGGGGCAGTGCAGGTAGGTGTTTGGGATAGAGAGGGACCATCCTTGGTTCGAATGGGTCGTGTGAGGTGTCAAAGTGAAGCTTGTGTGGGGTAGAGTCAGAATGGTGTGTTTTTGAATGCAAGTCGCGTTAATCTGCGCATGCGCAGTTGGTTGTAGTAAGTAAAGTGGCCATTTTGGGGCAGTACATGAAGGTATTTGGGGTCGAGATGGACTATTCACGGTTCGAATGCGTCGTGTGAGGTGTCATCTTGTAGTTCTCGGGGTGTACATTCCGATTTAAGGGCTGTTCACGTCATCTGTGACGTCATCGGTGACGTCATCGGTACGAGTAGTAGCGAAAGTGGCCATACATGAAGTATTTGGTGTAGAGATGGGCTATTCACGGTTCGAATGCGTCGTGTAAGGTGTCATGTTGTAGCTCTCGGGGTGTACATCTCCATTTTAGGGATGTTCGCTTCATCTGTGACGTCATCGGTGACGTCATCGGTACGAGTAGTAGCGAAAGTGCACATTTTGGGGCAGTGCAGGTAGGTGTTTGGGATAGAGAGGGACCATCCTTGGTCCGAATGCGTCGTGTGAGGTGTCATGTTGTAGCGCTTAGGGTGTAGATTCCGATTTAAGGGATGTTCGCATCATCTGTGACGTCATTAGTGACGTCATCGGTACGAGTAGTAGCGAAAGTGCACATTTTGGGGCAGTGCAGGTAGGTGTTTGGGATAGAGAGGGACCATCCTTGGTCCGAATGCGTCGTGTGAGGTGTCATGTTGTAACTCTCGGCGTGCAGACCTCGATTTGAGGGCTGTCCACAGCATCTGTGACGTCATTGGTGACGTCATCAGTACGAGTAGTAGCGAAAGTGTGCATTTTGGGGCAGTGAAGGAAGGTATTTGGGGTAGAGATGCTTCATCCTCAGTCCGAATGCGTCGTGTGGGGTGTCATCTTGTAGTTCTCGGCGTGCAGACCTCGATTTGAGGGCTGTCCACAGCATCTGTGACGTCATTGGTGACGTCATCAGTACGAGTAGTAGCGAAAGTGGGCATTTTTTAGCAGTGAAGGATGTTACTTGGTGTAGAGATGGACCATCCGCGGTGCAAATGCGTCGTGTGAGGTGTCATCTTGTAGCAACGCCCACCAACGCCATTCTTAATGCTTCAACGCCCTGGTGAAATAGCTCAGAAGCTCTGATATTCCATGGAATTGTCACTAATTCTTCGCAATGCAGTGACGCCCGTCGACGCCCGTCGACGCCCGTCGTTACACCTTAACACTCTAACATAACACCATGATATAGACCGGACAGAGAACAACAACAGCAACAACAACAAGGATCGCACATGAGAGAACAACAACAACAAGAAGTTTTTTTTCATATAGTTTATTCTCCCCAATGTTACATCATACTCACGTTGGGGGAGCCGCGTTGGGTATATTTACAATTCAAGAATATTCTTGTCCAATCAGAGGCCACCATTTGCATCTGTCATATTCGTTCCTGTCCGTTAGATGTATTCTTGCCCAATCAGAAGTCTCCATTTCAGAAAGTTCCATCTTCGGCCATGTTCGCTCTGAACCGTTTGTTCTAATCGTCATCGGACAGGCCAGGATACCGTTGAGGAAACATATCCTCAGATAGTTGTTTGCGCATTCTGAGTATCTATCAGTGCATGGGTGAATACTTTCATCCGATCGGGGTGATGGGTCAGTTTAACCACGAAGAACGTAACATTGGTGACCCTCTCCACTATCCACTTGGTGTTGGGACGTTGTTCATAGGCCCATTCTAAGGGATCCACAGTGTCCAGTTGGGCCAGCATCGTCTCTAGCGACGCCCGATTGGTGATTGTGAAAGGATGGTCGTACACTGGGTTGAGGGCACTGGAATAGAAATAGCACAATTCACGCATCATCTTATGGCATAAGATGTACCCAAATGCTACATTTAATGTGAAGGACGTAGGTTGGTCATTGAAGATGGCTTCCACCTAGCTGCGTAGACGGGCGAGGTCGGTCAGTCGGAAATTGTACAAGTCCAATATAGGGCGATGACGGTGGAAGCAGTGTCGGATCATGGACCAATGGCGTCGATACATCTCACTCACTGGATGATCTTCGGGTAAGAGATCGCTGGGAGCATCCACCGCATCTTCCAGAAAATGTTCGTTGTTGTCAGGCGTATGACTGGAAACCGTGATGCTAGGGACCGGCTGGATATCTAGGCTCTTCTGAGCTGTGGGTATAGGCGGGCTCTCCGTGATCACATCACCAGTGGCATTCTCCTCCCCGGGTTCATCTTCAGTGGATCTGTCCCTCCTGGGTACCTCTTTAGTGGAAAGTTGTCCCTCATGCCGTGGTGATGCACCATGAATCAAACGCTCATGCCGTTTTAACTGACTGGGTCGTTTGAAGAGTTGACCACATTCTTCGCATGGACGCTTGGATGGCACATGAATTGAACGTTCATGGCGCTGTAAATGATCTGGGCGCTGAAACGACAGTGTAGGCCTACATATCGTACAGCTATACCGGGCAGTTCCATCGTGCTTGGTAGCCTCATGGCGGCGCAAGTCGTGCCGGCGAGTGAATGATTTCGAGCACGTAGTACAAGTGAACATCTTGGTGGTTGACAGAGTGTCTGATGAAACGGCCAGGCCGTTTCCTTTTTATAGCAAGCTAGCTGTTGATCTATTTTTAGCACAATCAGTTCTAAACTAGGGGAAAACCCCTATCACCTCTAGCCAAAAGGGCTAATATCGGTCCCCGGGCTTATTGGGATCTGCCTATCAAGTCAATCGGGTGATGTGAATAACAACAAGTTCAGCAATGTTCATACAGTTTATTATCCCCAATGTTACATCATACCCAGGCTGGGGGAGCCGCCCTGGGTATGTTTAGTATGTTTGCATTCGAAATATCAAACACCGTGTTTTATTATTCAACGCATCGTCACATCAGGCACAAGTGTTTAACGAGCTCAAGTCAGCGATCAGCATGTAGACAGAGAGTATGTACGGCATGTTGTGGTATTCATCAGTGCATGGGTGACGCATTCACCCGATGGGTTGATTGGTCGTCTTGGTCACGAAAAACGTAACATTGGTCACCCTCTTTACCACCCATTGTGTGTTGGGTCGTTGTTGTTGGGCCCATCTCAAGGCATCCAATTGTTCCACTTGGTCCAGCATCATCTCTAGTGACCTCCGGTTAATGATGGTAAACGGCTGGTCGTACACTGGGTTGAAGGCACTGGAATAGAAATAGCGCAATTCACCCGTCATCTTATGGCATAAGATGTACCCAAATGCTACATTTAATGTGAAGGCCGTAGGTTGGTCATTGAAGATGGTTTCCACGTAGCTGCGTAGACGGGTGAGGTTGGTCAGTGGGAAATTGTAGATATCTTGAATAGGGCGATGACGGTGGAAACAGTGCCGTGTCATGGACCAATGGCGCCGAGAGATGTCACTCTCTGGATGATCTTCGGGTAAGAGATCGCTAGGAACATTTATGGGCTCGTGCAGAAAATGTTCGATGTGTGACGTATGACTCGAAACCGTAACGGTGGGGTCCGGCCGGAAATCCAGGCTCTTCCCAACTGTAGGTATAGGCGGGCTCTCCGTCATCGCATCACCAGTGGCGTTCGTCTTCCCGGGCTTATCTTCAGTGGGTCTGACCTTCCGCGGTTCCTCTTCAGTAGGAAGTTGTCGCCAAAACCGTGGTGACGGACCATGGATCAAACGCTGATGCCGTTTTAACTGACTGCGTCGTTTGAAGAGTTGACCACAATCCTTACATTGTTCCGTCGCGTCCTCGTGGAATGAACGTTCGTGGCGCAGTAAAGCATCTTCCCGATTAAATGACCGTGCGCAGGTTATACAAGTATACAGTCCATCGTTGTGGGTGGAGGTCTCGTGGCGTCGTAAATTATCTAGACGAGTAAACTTCTTCTGGCAAGTGGTGCAAGTGAACATCTTGGTGGTTGACAGAGTGTCTGATGAAACGGCCAGACCGCTTCCCTTTTATAGCACGCTAGCTGGTGATCTATTTTTAGCACACTCAGTTCAACTATCCCCAAGTCGGGGGCCGAGCCGTCAAATCTTCGGTAACCTCCGTGTCTCTTTGGGCACCTCAAAGCCTGTGGAGCTCAGAGCTCGGAAGTGACATTTGCATATGACCTCTGCGAGGTCACAGGGCAGTGAAGGATGGTATTTGGTGTAGAGATGGACCATCCTTGGTCCGAATGCGTCATGGGAGGTGTCATGTTGTAGCTCTCGGGGTGTAGACCCCAATTTTAGGGATAGCCACAGCATCTGTGACGCCATTGGTGACGTCATCAGTACGAGTAGTAGCGAAAATGGGCATTTTTTAGCAGTGAAGGAGTATACACTATGTACAAATAGAATACAGGTGGTATGTACAAATAGAATAGTAGTGGTATGTATAAGGTACAAAAAAAAATTCTGTCAGGAGTAGGATTCGAACCTACGCCAGCTCTTCGCCGACCAGCACTTAATACCGGCGCCTTAGACCTCTCGGCCATCCTGACTGTTTACAGTTTTTAACTCGTGTATCAACAGTTATATAGTGTGTTCGACATTTTTTCACAAGTCCAAGTAAGTAGTGCTCACACCATCGGCCAGGACTTTCCGTTTCGGGTAAAAGAAAGTAAAGGCGTCTCGTTGCTGGATGTACGTCCGCATTTCGGATGCTCTTGGAACTCGGCGCTTCGGAGCTCTTGGCGCTCGGGCGTCAACGCCCGGTGATGGTGGTGGTGGTGGCCGGAACTGACCTTTGACCCCGGCGCGCGCGGTGTAAAGGTTTCCACCGTGCGGTGGAAACCTTT
>JAVTVY010019268.1:0-71859 GCA_036873755.1 Hanleya hanleyi | reverse complement strand
GGCAGCTACTAATGGTCCGATGGAGTTGAGTGAGGTATCAATATGAAGCATTCGTAAAGGGGCATCTGATGGGCTGGGTGCGGGGTTGAAATATGTCATTCTGCGCATGCGCAGTAGACCAAGGGTATGGAAATAGACGTTTTGGGATCTAGGGGAGCCACTATTGGGCCGATTGAGTCGAGTGAGGTATTAATGTGAAACCTATGTGAGGGGGCATCTGATGGACTGGGTGTGGGGTTGAAATATCGGCATTCTGCGCATGCGCAGTAGACCAAGGGTATGAAAATAGACGTTTTCGGGTCTAGGGGAGCCCCTAATGGGCCGATAGAGTCGTATGAGGTATCATTGTGAAGCACACATGAGGGGGCATCCGCCTGGACTAGTGTCTCAGCCGTTGCCAACATTCTGCGCATGCGCAGACAGGGAATTGTGAGAAAAGGGTATGGAGATAGACGTTTTGGGATCTAGGTAAGCCACTAATGGCCCGATGGAGTCGTATGAGGTATCAATGTGAAGCCTATGTGAGGGGGCATCTGATTGGACTAGTGGCTCTGGCGTTGTCACCATTCCGTGCATGTGCAGACAGTGAATTGTGGGAAAAGGGTATGGAAATAGACGTTTTGGGGTCTAGGGGAGCCCCTAATGGGCCGATAGAGTCGCATGAGGTATCACTGTGAAGCATTCGTAAAGGGGCATCCGCCTGGACTAGTGGCTCGGGCGTTGTCAACACTCTGCGCATGCGCAAACAGGGAATTGTGGGAAAAAGGTATGGAAATAGACGTTTTGGGGTCTGGGTGGGCCACTATTGGTCCTATGGAGTCGTATGAGGTATCAATGTGAAGCATTCGCAAAGGAGTATCAACCTGGACTAGTGTATCGGCCGTTGTCAACATTATGCGCATGCGCAGACAGGGAATTGTGGGAAAAGGGCATTGGAATGGACATTTTGGAATCTATTTGGGCCCCTGGTCGCCCGATGGGGTCGAGTGAGGTATCGGTGTAAAGTATACGTAAGGAGGCGTCCGTCTGGACTAGTATGACGTGGAACTGAGGTCATTCTGCGCATGCGCAGTAGACAAAGTGTATGGAAATAGACGTTTTAGGGTCTAGGTGGGTCCCTAGTGGTCCGATGGAGTTGAGTGAGGTATCAATGTAAAGCAGTCGTGAAGGAGCATCCAATCATGGGTGGGTGCATGTAAAATTAGGATTTTTTCCCGAAAATATAAAGGCGGAACACGGACTTTACTCCTAAAATAGTGGAAAACACCTATCAACCCTAGCCAAAAGGGCTAATATCGGTCCCCGGGCTTATTGGGACCTCCCTATCAAGTCATTGAGGTGGGTGCATGTAAAATTAGGATTTTTTCCCGAAAATATAAAAAGCGGAACGCGGACTTTATGTCCGTTTTCATCATTTTGCGCATGCGCAGTATGGCCATAGTATAGAAATATACACATGGGAGTGTGTTTGGGGTACTCAACCCCATATGGGTCCATGGTTGTGGTTTGGTGGTGCGGGTTCTGCACAAGTGTGTGTGACGTCACTTCGGATTTCACTAAAACTACCTCCGAACACAGAAGAGTTCCAATTTTTCCTTAGACCTGATGCATGTACTTTCAACATCCGGGTTTCCCACCGCCTGTATGGAATGCATGTATCCCGTAGAGCTACGTATAGGCGCGTATGTGTGACAGGGTCTATAAAACACACTGCTCTGGATCCCACACCTCCATTCCTACGGTTGCAGAGCCATGACGGACACCCGTCCCTATGCGACTCGCATTTTACAGGTTGCCACCGTGGTTAATTCACTCACGGGTTACCGAGCAGTGGTTAGGTTCATGTTTGCAGATGGCGACGACAACGAGGGGCGACGCCAGATCCTGAAAGAGTTCACAGAAGCGGTCCTCGACAGAGTGCACTCGATGGAGAGGTGTGCCATCACTCACCACTACTGGACTATGACAGCCATCCTTGATATCCGGGCTATGGACCACGAGCGCTCACGCCGGAACCACCGACGGCTCGTTGGCCTCGTCATGGTCTGTGCCTTATTGACCCTATCGCTGTGGTAGTGACAGTGGGACTTCACCATAAATACGAGAGACAGTCAGCGTGTGCGTTATTCAGCGATCGTCATTGGGTCAATCATGTCACCAGTTCTACGAGCCATCCTGCCCCTTACACCCCAGGTGGGGTTACACGTCTATGAGGATAAAGTCACCGCCGTGGAAGATCGGGATGTCTGTGGGTGGGGTTCGGAGTCCACATCTACTACGGTTACCCTACACCGTGATGGCTGGACCAAATTTAAACGGGTGTTGAGTAGTGAGCTCGACGGAAACCTCATCCACCTCGAGAACGCCAACTACGTACACCGTGGACCCTTCTTTGCCCGTGTGGGGCGTTACCACAATCCCACGCAAAGCTTCACCCTAGACCCTGATCTTTGGACGGCCTTGGAGAACGTGGTGCCTATTGTGGACCAGCTGTTTACAACAGACGAGCGGTCAGCTGTTCAGTTGGGATGGTCTCGTGCTATTGAGGACGCGCTGGCTGAACCCAATGAACAAATTTCTAGCAATGAACCAGACGACGATGCCATTGATTATCCGGCTAGACTCAGTCAACCTAGGATATATACAACGGTGGTAGAACCCGAACATCAGACTTCGTTATAAATAAACCATACTCACCGGGTCCATTATCATTTTGTCACCATGAAACGCTGGGAGAAGGTGTTGGATAACTTATACTACAGTCCCGACAGTCCGGCGGCCTATAGTGCATTGTCGGCTCTCTATCGAGCGGCTAAGCCCCAGGGGATACAACGGGCACAAGTTCGAGATTGGTTGAAAAAACAAGACACCTATACCTTACATCGAGCTGCCCGCCGCCATTTTCTACGGAACCGGGTCATCGTGGGTGGACTAGATGCCCAATGGCAAGCGAATTTGGTAGATATGAGCGCCTTTGCCAAACACAACGATGGGAATCGGTATATCTTGACGTGCATCGATATCCTGTCAAAGTATGCGTGGGTGGTACCCATCCGGACGAAAACGGGGGCGAATCCCATAGCGGCGTTCAAGGACATCTTCAAGAGCGGGCGCAAACCCTTGTATTTGCAAACCGACGAAGGCACGGAATTCCTCAACAGACCGTTCCAAGCCTTTCTCAAGAAACAGAAGGTCTTCTTCTTTCACACCTACAACGAGACCAAGGCTGCCGTGGTGGAAAGGTTCAACAGGACTTTCAAAGGCCGCATGTATAAATATTTCACCTATAAGAATACAAGGCGGTACATCGATGTTCTCCCGAAACTTGTCAGTGGTTACAATCGAGCCTATCACCGGAGTATACAGAGAGCCCCCATTACCGTGACCCAACGCAATGAACACCAAGTCCGGCGTGTCTTGTACCCCAGGCAATCGCAGCGAATGCCGAAGAAGGAGTTGAAGGTCGGGGACCCTGTACGGATCAGTAAAGTCAAGGGCAAGTTCGAGAAAAGTTACTTGCCCAACTGGAGCGATGATTAAACGGCGCCTACCCCGACAGCGGCGAGTCTATGAACTGGAAGATCTTCAAGGGGAACCGTTGCTAGGGACGTTTTACGAGCTGGAATTACAACCTGTCGTAAAAACAAAGCAAGACTACTACACGGTGGAACGCATCCTAAAAACCGAACGTCGACGTGACATCCAATTTTATTTCGTCAAATGGCAAGGCTGGCCCAGTTCGTTCAATTCATGGGTCGCGGCCAACCAGGTGAAACGACTATAAAACCAGACACCACCGCCATCATCTTGCATTCCACGTTCGACCATGAACACAGTGCAACCGTCTCTGAACACAGCGTTACCCAAAAGGCGCAAAGCACAAGTGGGCTTTGTAGTGATATTGCTAACCCTGCTGAGTGTGTTGTAGGGAGGTGTGTTTTACGACGTAGCCTATCTCAGCACTCTACTCATCCCACCAAAGACACAACCGCCAGCCGTCAGTCAAACCAGTCTACAGATAGCACCAGTCAATCCCGTGACCGAAACGAGCCCAGTCATCACCACCACATCACGTGTACAGGCTACAGCGAGTATAGAGTCAACACCTACACCAAGTGCATCCACTACGTCTGAAAATCCACCGGATTTCATCACTCACAGTGAACGCCCATCGACAACGGTACCGGAGCTCGACGCACCGACGACCGCAGTTCACTCGTACCAAATTTACAAGAGCGGGTTACCATGACAGCGGATGCACCTCCAACCATGGACCCTCGGTGGCAACACCCCTTCACCTGCGTCATCGCAGGACCGACGGGTTCCGGCAAAACGCACTTCGTCAGGAAGCTCCTCGAACACGCCGACAGCATGATTACTCCACCCATTGCCCAAGTCGTGTGGTGTTACGGAGAATGGCAGGCGGCGTATGCAGCAATGCCCCACATCACGTTCGTGGAAGGGCTACCCAACCTGGCCGATTTGGAACCGGACACATTGGTGGTTCTGGATGATCTCATCGCGGAGACGGATGCGCGGGTCACCCAACTGTTTACCAAAGGCAGCCATCATCGACGTCTCAGCATCATCTACATTGTGCAGAATCTGTTCAGTAAAAACAAAGAACATCGGAACATCAGCTTAAATGCTCATTACCTGGTGGTACCACTCAAGTACTGCACCTGACGAGACAGATGTACCCTGGACGCACTGCGTTTGCGTTGGAAGCCTTTAAAGATGCGACAACCCCTCAGCACGGGTATATGCTCTTCGACCTGAAGCAAGCCACTCCCGACCACCTTCGCCTACGGACCGGTATCTTTCCCGGAGAGACCCACCACGTGTACATGCAAAAATAATGTAAACACACCCACAGTGGTTCCCCCGCAGCTGGGGTGTGTGTTTGATGTTGGGGATAGTAAAATAATTAATACCACATCATGGCTGACTTTTGTCTGTGTTCAATATTCACGAGGTAGGTAGATAAAAAGGGCGGGGTTGTGGGTTCTAGCATCAGTTGTACATGATGTCTGCTCGAGTACGGAAGCATGCTCCGACGCTCCGTGTATTGAAGACGGCCCCACCCGAGTTGGTTCGAACCATTGTACGCGGCGCAGACCCTGCTCTCGTGTGCTGTCTGTGTGAGATTGGACTCAATATCTTAAAAGGGAACGTACCACTGACTCCGGCTCAGAAGGCGAAGTTGGCCAAGCATAAGACAGGTCTGCGAACCTTAGTCCAGAAGCGAGTCTCTCAAACACAAAAGAAGAAGGTGTTACAGCAAGGCGGCTTTCTCGGAGCCATTTTAACACCCTTGGCGGCTTCCGTGTTGGGTCCGGTATTGGGTGGACTGTTCGGCCGACAATGAACCACACGAAAAAAATGGTCCTCGTCGAACCTCGGCTCCTTCAAAACCTCCAATCACCGTACCCCGTACCCTCTACGGTGAAGACGATCAACACACTCGATGAAGAGATGGGTCAGATCTTACAACGACCAAGGTTAAGCGACAGTGAGAAAGTACAACAGTACAATGAAACGCTTCAGCGGTACATGACGTTCATGGACCAATACAAAACCCGCTCTACCCCAGCAGCAGCACCACCACCACCAACCTCAGCACCGCTCCAACAGCCGCCATTACCAGGGGTACCACCCACAGCCCCACAGTGGGTCGAAGACGAAGTCCTGAAGAGAAGTATTAAAACCAACAGCAGCAGCAGGAAAGCTCAGTCGTCATGTTTTACCTCATCCTACCCAGTAACAGCTCGGCTGATGTGTTTCCTGACAACACCTTGACCAAGTACGTGACCCAGTTACCACAACCGTTGCATTTACCTGGACGCTGGGAATGTGGACTCGTGGATATCCAATACCCTTACTCGTGGTACAACGTGCGAGCCAATGAAGTGTGGTACGAGGTGACCTACGAAGGACAAGAAACCGGACTCAAACTACCCGAAGGTCAATACGATACCCCCAAGGAATTCATGGGTGGCCTGAGAAGTCTGATGCATTATAAGTCTCTACGGGACGTCACGAATACTTCACAACCCATAAAATCTTTCCCCTTCAAAAATCATGTGGACTTCGATTACAACGCACACAACGACAAGGCCAGTCTCACGCTCAGCCCCAACGTGAGTGTCGAAATCAGCCCTACCCTACAGCAAATGCTGGGTCTCGATCTACAGGGGTACGCTGGCCCCACCGGCGAGATAGGCCACATCCCGATGGACATGCGTTGTGGTATGTATGGCCTGTACATCTACTCCGACGTGGTCGATGCACACATTGTGGGAGACAGCAACGTACCTCTACTACGCGTCTGCCCGGTGAAAGGCAAATATGGAGCTCAAGTCACCCACAGTTTCAGGCACATCGTTTATCTACCGGTCAGTCAGACCGATATTAGCTCCATCGTCATCGATATAAGAGACGACACCGGTCAACCGATCGCATTCGAGCGTGGGAAAGTGGTGCTGACACTTCATTTCCGTCAAGTCCGAGCGGTTCACTTTGCATAATGAAGGTGTCTTACGAGTGTGATGCACGCAGCTATATGGACTATTATACCCAACAGGCCGTTGGTAGCTTTCCGGTCTTTGCAGGTACACGCATGCAACGAGGACATGGGCTGGGGAACATACTCGGGAGCATCGTCAAAACGTTCCTCCCCTTGGTGACGCGTGGGGTCAAAGCGATCGGCAAGCAAGCGGTACGCAGTGGACTGCAAGTCGCGGGTGATGTCTTGGGCGGTGCGGCACCCAAAGAAGCACTGAAACGCCGAGCTAAAGAAGCAGGAGGCGTCTTGGTCGCCAAAGCACAACGCACCGTAGGGAATAAAAGACCTGCACCACCGAGACCACGCACCAGTCGACGACCGACCCAGCGACGACGCACATCGAAGACCCAGAATATCTTTTGTTAAACATGGCTTTCATCCACGCCGAGTCGTGTCCTTCTACCAACAGTGAATTTGATTTATGGACCGTCCCACCTACTCAGACCAGTGCCGAAGAGGGCCAATGGGTGGAACATCTCCCCCTTTCCAGCATTACAGCCACAGGCCCCATTGAATTCACCATCACCAACGCAGATACGACCTACCTGGATTTAGCCCATACGTACCTATATGTGAAAGCTAAAATCACCAATAAAGATGGGCCTGTCCTCAAAGCAGATGCACCCTTGGGTCCAGTGAATCTCTGGCTTCATTCGCTATTCCAGCAAGTGGATATAGCCCTCAGTGATAAACTGGTGAGCGCCTCAACAAACACGTACCCGTACCGAGCCTACATCGAAACACTGTTATCCTACGGGCGTGACGCTAAAAAGTCGTATTTGACAGCCCCGTTGTTCCACCGAGATACCCCAGGCAATATGGAAGCGAGTCCCGATAATGACGGCTATACGGAGAGAGTGGATGCCACAGCAGAGAGTCACTCGGTCGATATGATGGGACGTCTGCATGCAGGACCGATACCTCTTGAATGGAGTACCTGTCAAAATACGACTAGTGCGCGCAACGCCTGCGTTTGCCTTGATGGCCCCGAATGAGGACCTCGAGTTTAACATTGTCATCCAAGAGGCCAGTCTGTTTGTACGCAAAGTGAAACCGAGCCCAGGTGTACAGTTGGGGCACATCAGAGCCTTGGAGAAAAAACCAGCCCAGTACCCAATTCGACGAGTACAGACCAAGGTCTTTTCCGTCCCTAAAGGGAGTATGATTGTCAATCAAGAAAACCTGTTCCTGGGGGATTTGCCCAAGCGTTTAACCCTAGCTTGTGTGGAGAACGTCAGTTATAATGGGACGCTCTCGAGGAATCCGTTCAACCTAAAAACGTTCAACATCAATTTCGTGGCCCTGCATGTGGATGGCCAACAGATACCGGCACGCCCCTTACAACCCAACTTTGGAACGGCCAATTACATCCGGAGCTATCTGAACCTCTTCACAGCAGCTGGCCAAATCAACCAAGACGAGGGAAATATGATCAGTCGAGACGATTTCGGCAAAGGATACACATTGTTCTGTTTCGATCTGACCCCCACCTTAGACAACCATCATCAACTGAGTCTCGTCAAGAAAGGCAACTTACGCTTGGAACTGCATTTCGGGACACCTTTACCGAAAACCATCAATGTGATTTGCTACGCTGAGTTTGACAACATTATTCAAATCGATAGAAGCCGTAACGACCTGTGTGACTTTGCCACCTAACATGGATACAGACCAGATACGCACAGTGCTGGAGAATGACCCAGGGACACGCATGGTATTTCAAGGAGTGTTCGCCCGAGACGTGTTCCCATTAGACCGTGTGTATCCTGCTGCTTACGTCCTGAATACAGACCCGATGGATCGACCCGGTCAACACTGGGTGGCCGTGTACTTGACAGAAGAGCGGGGCGAATACTTTGACCCGTACGGCCTACCACCCCTCCATCCCGACTTAACAGACTTCATGGATCAAGGCACAGAGACGTTGTGTTGGAATACCAAAACGTTGCAAAGCCTGACCAGTAGTGTGTGCGGACAATATTGCTTGTTTTACCTGTACCATCGATGTCGGGGACATTCCATGCAGACGATCGTCCACATGTTTGACGAGTACCCCAAGGCCGAGGACCGAGATGTACTCGTATATGACTGGGCTGCCGCTCATTTCAATGTACAAGTCCCGTTCTGGGCTTAAATTTGTTCACGTAAAGCCCCCTGTTCCGGGCTTCAGTTTTTTCACGTGGTTGTTCTCACGTTGTTGATGTTCACTGAATAAAAAAATGAGATCTCAAAAATCTGTCTTGCGTGTTTTCTGTGTGAGCATGAATGCCCCATGTGGGACATGTGTGGATTCAGCCCATGAATGGGTTGAGAAACTGGCCAATCAGTGGCCTAGGATGGAATCAAATGTAACCCATCAATGCCCAGAAAACAATGCAAGAGCACTGCAGTAAAATAGAGAGCCCATGAAATCAGCTCACAGACCAAGTGCATGGTTTGGTCTAGGTTAAGAGTGGGCATTCCAACATTTGACGAGAAGTTACACGTTACAAGAGCAACAGGTGGCGTGAAGTGGGGTACGAGGTGTGGGTAAAGACCAGGAAGACGGCGAGTGGAGACTCGTCCAACACCTATAGATTAAGTTTAATCAGAAGTGGATGAACTAGAAGTATGCAAGGATCACTTAGACTATGTAGACGGCAATGGCACCACCAACCTGCCTATAACGCTTCATGTGACGTATGATGTGAAATCTGCGCAATACAGAATCCAATTTTTCCACTGTGCGCCGATCGGCTTGCAGTCGTTATTAGTCGTTATTAGTCGGCAATTGTCGGCAGCTGAATTATCTAAATTTAGACTGAGGAATCATGGGAATTATCTGGAGCACGCAGTCTGGCCGTACGCTACGGTGACCCAGAAAACCGGTTGTGCTCACATCGGAGTCAACATTTTTTCGTTAGATCCAAACTTCTGCCCAACGAAGGTCTACCTGTACTTTCGACTCCTGTTGTCTTTTTAACACATTAGTTCGATATCTTAAATGGGCAATAAATCGTTTATTGAATTACAATCGAGTATGGACGTAGTTCATTGGGGACCCAGGTCTACGGTACTTTATAAACTCTGGGAGATAACGCGGGAAGTTCATATATTTGCTTTACCACTAACCTGATGGCCCCCTAACGGGTGGGCAGGATATTACCATATATGTCTTTGTTTTTTATTGTGCATCTAAAATCCCCAAATCCATAATCTATCATGTCCGTGCGAACTACAGACATTTGGTGATACGAATGGCTTTATGTTTACACAATATATCAACAACAAGTTTGAATCAGGTCGAATTCAAAGGAATGTTTTGACCCACTCGTCATAAGCCTCAATTTTCCGCGGTAGGCGTGGGAGGTCATTATAGGACGTAACCAACACTGGCGACCAATGAACATTCGATTTTCTTACAACCGAAGTTCAAAATACTACAGAAATATCGCGTGATACGCAGGCGTGCCTTATAAGGACTATCAGGAATTTTACTAGCGAGTCACAAAGGTAATTGATTGGCTACCAGATTTAGAAGCACAAGCCCCATTATACGGCTTGACCCAGAGAGAAAACGAAAGGGGAAAGCTATTGCGCTCGTGACGATGAGTTCATTCACTTCGGCTTCCTCAATTCTGTTCTCTTGTTCAATCAAATAAATGTATCAACTTAGGTTACATTTCGCTGAATAAATATTATTGATGACGGGAGGTTTGCATCAAGAGTGTGAGAAGAACGAATATCCTTAGAATGCCGCATCTGACAATTCAGCTGGGTGCTTATTTACATATGAATAGACTTCCTGGATAAATTAGAGGGATATATTAATTAATTATTATTGCTACCAGTGCTGGTAACTAACAGTAAACAATATTTTGTTCCTTGGAAGTACAAATAAATCGCCATGACAAGTTAACATAGGCGAGCCGTGAATTTGATGATTTTCATTGATATGCAGGTGCAAGGTCACGGCCTCTCACAAAACTCCCATGATTCATTGCGCCATCTTCGTCGCTTCGACTCCGGACGCTGGAGTTGCATTCGCGGCTGTTGAGTCGTGGCCTGACATTCCAAAATTGTCTCCCCTGGAAGTTGGCCAGTTCCCGCTAGGGGGCAATGTTTTCAACTGGAAGCGCTAAAACGGGTAACATGCCGTCGATGACACTGAATACATCCTTGCATACTTCTAGTTTTCATCCACTTCTGGTTTAATATATTTATTAAGTTTCTTCGTGCCAATACGGTTCTGTGGAAAGCTGAGGGCTCCCCACTGGAAATTTCACATAGGGAAATAGATGGTAATATTGTCGGAGACCCTCCTTTATACATGTATGCTTCGGAAGAATGGATAAGCCCTAGGCTAAGGAAAAATTGGAACTCTTCTGTGTTCGGAGGTAGTTTTAGTGCAACCCGAAGTGACGTCACACACACACACACTTGCGCAGAACCCGCACCACCCAACCACAACCATGGACCCATATGAGGTTAAGTACCCCAAACACACTCCCATGTGTATATTTCTATACTACGGCCAGACTGCACATGCGCAGACTCTTGAACACGGACAAACCATGAGTCCAGCCGGATGCTCCTTCGCGAGAGCTTCAAAATAAGACCTCACTCGACCCTATCGGCCCATTAGGGGCTTACCTTGATCCCAAAACGTCTATCTCCATACCCTTTTCCCATAATTCCCTGTCTGCGCATGCGCAGACTGGTGACCACGGCCGAACCACTAGTCCAGTCAGATGCCCCCTCACCTATGCTTCACATGGATACCTCACTTGACCCAATCGGCCCATTAGGGGCTTATCTAGATCCCAAAACGTCTATTTTCATGCCCTTTTCCCACAATTCCCTGTCTGCGCATGCGCAGAATGGTGACAATGGCCGAGACATTAGTTCAGGCGGATGCCCCCTCGTGTGTGCTTCACATGGATACTTCACTCGACCCAATCGGCCCAATAGTGGCTACCCTAGATCCCAAAACGTCTATTTCCATACTCTTTTCCCACAATTCCCGGTCTGCGCATGCGCAGAATGTTAAACACGGACCAGACACTAGTCCAGGCGGATGCCCCTTCACAAGAGCTTCGCATGGATACCTCACTCAACTCCATCGACCCATTAGGGGCTCCTCTAGACCCCAAAACGCCCATATCCATACATTTTGTCTACTGCGCATGCGCAGAATGGCGTCAGTCTCACGTGATCCTAGACCAGGCGGATGCCCCCTCACGTATCCTTTACAACGATACCTCACTCAACTCCATCGGACGATTAGTGGCTCCCCTAGACCCTAAAACGTCTATTTCCATACCCATTTCCCACAATTCCCTATTTGCGCATGCGCAGAATGGTAACAATGACCGAGCCACTAGTCCAGTCAGATGCCCCCTCATGTGTGCTTCACATGGATAC
The DNA here is from genome assembly GCA_036873755.1 of Hanleya hanleyi. Taxonomy (NCBI): domain Eukaryota; kingdom Metazoa; phylum Mollusca; class Polyplacophora; order Lepidopleurida; family Hanleyidae; genus Hanleya; species Hanleya hanleyi. The sequence goes on along the minus strand of JAVTVY010019268.1, from coordinate 59,891 downwards.
CTCATACGACCCCATCGGACGATTAGTGGCTCCCCTAGACCCTAAAACGTCTATTTCCATACCCATTTCCCACAATTCCCTGTTTGTGCATGCGCAGAATGGTAACAATGACCGAGCCACTAGTCCAGTCAGATGCCCCCTCATGTGTGCTTCACATGGATACCTCATACAACTCCATCGGACCATTAGTGGCTCCCCTAGCTCCAAAACGTCTATTTCCATACCCTTGGGCCACCGCGCATGCGCAGAATGACGCTATTTCAACCCCGCACCCAGCCCATCCGATGCCCCCTCACATAAGCTTCACAATGATACCTCACTCGACCCAATCGGACCATGCAGCGTATTTGAATTCTGGGGACTACTTTTTCTCCGCGGAGGCTTTCTCCCGCAACCGCATCACCGCCAGACCGCATCACCGCGGAGGAATACAAAGGTCAAAGGTTAACCGAACTATAGTGGTCAACACTTGGCACACAGCCAAGGCTGATGCAATCCAGAACATGCCAGTACATGCTACAGGTCAAGTGCACTCAATGACCTCCCCGCCACAAATCCGCCACAACAAGTTTAAGTGTAAAGGGGTCAATATGACCTTTCCCGTGTTTATACTACTACTGGTAACTCATAAGTGTCAAGTCAATTTGAATCTTGCATTTAATTTCCCAGATTTTGGAACATGCACATTGGAACAGTGAGTCTGTGTTGAAACTCAAAGTATACATACCTTAAGCTTGAATCAAGCACTGGGAAGCGCATACAAAGTTTGAAATATATGTATTAATGCAGTGTGACATCACTGGACCTAAATATGATTGCAACAGACCACCATAGAATACCATGCTTTAATTGCAGTTTACTCTGTGTAATAAAATCGTAAAAAGTTGAAATAAATATTTTCCGGCACTGTTCGCAATGGTCTTCCATTTGATGGAAACTTTACTTGAGGTTTTACGATCACTTTAATGATTTTCAGTGCTCTTGTCCAGGATCAAAACAACTTTTTGAATCGCATTATTTTCCCAGCAATACAGCAAATTTTTATATATAGTACTATAGTAGAAAGGTGGCATTTATGTAGTTTACGGTAATTCAACTCAAGACCAACACCTTCTCTGCACAAGATAATAATGATTCTATGTCATTCTCCTGAGCATAACCGGTACAAAGACGAATAAATAGCGTCTCTACATCACGTTGTTATCTAGATATATGAGACAACACATTTTGGGTATCGGCAATCTGATGTACTATTCCGGTTTTCTTGTTTCACATTATATTCTATGACGGTTGATCGGTGATTTTCTTCATTGATAAACATTAAACCACCTCAGCTTCGTTGTGTGAATCGGAATTGCATTGCTGTGACACACCAACACACTCCGTGGCAGTGATTCGGTATCCCCTAATCAACGAATCAAATTGGATCAAGATTTGAAATGACAAGAAAAATTTAGACATGTTTTGTTTACACATGTAATTTTTTGTTTAAATTATATCCCAGTGTGATATATAGTCAATATTCAAGAGGTACAAAAAATATTTTCACATCATGATCAAAGTTACTTTATCTAGTTAAATTCTACCCAAAGAAAATAAATTAAGACCCTTTAAACATGCCGTCATGGCTTTGTTTCACCCTCAGTAAACTTTTATCATTGTTGCTCACACAGACTAATCCGAAGGATGATACCACTTCGTTCTTTCTTCTGCTGGGTTATTGCACCAGGCTGACTTAATTGGTTGATGTAGGATATTTCATCACCTGTGGGCAATCTGACCTGAATTTGAAGCCTAATGTGGTCGGTGATGAAATGGTTGGATGTGAAATAGGATACACGTTAAAGGCCACAGTTTACATATATCTATAGCAATATACTGGATTGTGTGTATTGAGTTGGTAATAGCAGTGTAGATAAATGCACTAACAAATGATGGAAAATTAGCATTTCCTATTTCATCAAACAATTACGGATGGCATATCCCACCAGATTTTGTACAGTGAAACATACAGCCAAGGGTTCCCGATGGGCATTACAGTGCACTCGCTGAGCCATCAATAAATATTAATAAAAATAATTATAAATGAAATTTTCATCAGAATTCGGTCAGCTCAGAACTTGCTGGTAACAATGCCCTAATGCACGTTCATGTCAAAAATCAAGGTTCTAATGTCAACGGTTCTCCTTATTTTGCCGACGAAAGGATTCGGATGGACTGACTCACTCTGCTACGAAGCCTTAAGTCGTATCACGTATGGGAAAATTTTGGTTGCCCAAATCCCAAAGCTAGCACTAAGTTTATGAAAGTTGTTCTACATGAAATCTATGAGACAAAATGGAGAGACGAGGTATCATCTTCCAGCAAACTTGAAACATATAATCTCGTGAAATCTTATCCCCGCCATGAGCGAAATCTAATGTCTCTGAGTAATGGAAAACATAGATCTGCACTAGTTAAACTTCGAATCAGTGCCCATAGATTGGAAATTGAGACAGGTAGATACTCTAAAACCCCACGAAGTAATAGACTCTCTCTGTAATACATGTGGTGTGTTAGAGGATGAAAAACACTTCCTTCTTAGCTGCTGCAAATTTTCTGAGCGTCGGGCAAAACTAATGGCTGAATTGGCGAACTTAATAAGCGATAAATCTATGTGCACTGATGACATGTTTGTGGAGCTGTTATCCTGCACTAATCCACAAATTACTAAATATGTAGCCCATTTTGTTTACGACTGTTTCCAGTTAATAGATGTTAAAAATTTCTTATATAGCATACAATATAGGGCCTACCCTATTTAAACGTGGCTGTGCATTGAAGACTACCAGTCCCCAGGTCACTGTTTGCCAGTCCCATAGATTTGTGAGCGCTTATTGTGCACATTTTAATGTAAATTTGTCCTGTATATTGTTTTGTATTGTCCGTCATCCGTGTCTGTCTTCTACATGTATATGTCTGAAACTGTTTGTATTCACGTTTTTTTAACCCCCTGCGGGTATAATTTTACGTCAATAAATCTTATCTTATCTTATCTCATTACAGGACAATTTGCGATCTGTAGCCTACTTCGTAGGAATATCCTAAGAGTTACCCCCCTTCCAACAATCTTTTGCCATTTTGTCAACACTCAGAAGCAGATGCGCGCGTTTGACTATTGTTTCTGTGTACTGTTTTGTTTTAAATTAACCATGGGAATTTGCTTGCCGTGTTTGGGTGGTTCAGCTGACGACTATGATGACCCTGATCCGGTAAGGAGACCCACTTTACAGTGCCATATTCGGCGACTGTGATCTGATGAATTTCCTATGGCGAAATCTAGACCCACGGTGATGCTAAATAATGTTACCTGGATACCTGTTGTTTGAGCTGAAGTCCTAGACTTATAAGCTCCTCCAAACATCCGACTGCTGGTACTATGTTGGTATGTTGGGCTTGAGGAGCAACGGCAAAAAATTCCCCATCCAAATACCTTTTTTACATGCAGCCTGCCGTTTTTACAGTAAACTCCGAATGCACGGCATTGATTAAGGGGAATTTATAGCTAAGATTCATAGCGTCTCCCTTCCCTCAACGCTATGCCGACGACGAATACATTCCCCTGGTGGTAACACGAACATCTCCATGGCGCACTTATTATTACCTTTGCGCCCTATTGGACCTTCATTAACTTGAGAAAATGGGCCGCCAGGGAAATGTATTTGTCGTCGTCATAGCCTTGTATCTTAGCTAGGGGATTTATAGATCAGCGTGGGCATTATGCCAGAGTTCAGTTGTTGTTCAGTTTGACCAACCATAGTCGAAGATAGATGGAGAAAACCATCTATGATGAATTGATGTGATATCTGACGGTCGTAATTCATGCAGCACCAAGTCATACGGAAACGGCAAGTGAAAATCCGGTCCCACTCGTCTGACGTGGGGGACTATTTACGATAAAAATACGGCGTGAACAACTGAGTTTAGTAACTTACTGTAGGGTTGATAAGTTTAAATTTTTTTTTTGGTCGCAACAAATAAATGAAGGTACTCACATAAGCAGGGAAGTCATGAGAGCATGATAACATTTACCATTCAAGCGTAAAACAAACCATATGATTACAACTAGTAAAAGAAGTTCCACATGCATGGAGCTTAAAACGTGAAATCGCCATCAAAACTGCAAATTTTAGCAGAGTGGAAGTCACATGCTCAAAGACAACTTCAAAGCAAGAAAAATAACTCTGATACCTGTTTAGGTGAAAACAATTGAAGGGTCGGGTAGCTGACGTAAGAAAATTAAGTCCTGCTTGTTGACTGAGCGTACTGTGTGACACAGGTGAGTCATAAGCTTACCTGTCAAGCGCCTCATGTTTTTTTCTCTCCCGGGAAAGTGGAAGAGCAGATCTATAAAATGTTTCAAAGATTACTACAGACGATTTACAGGGTTTTAGAAAGGAAGATTTCTACAGTTCATTCTATTAATATCAGTCCTAATGATATTGCTCACTGCGGCCCTCTCGAAATACCTTTGAAGAAAAATATGATTGCATTTCCGTTGCATTTCTGTTCATGGCTATATGGTTTCAGATTATTCAACCCAATCCATTCATTTATGTTTTCGGGGACCTCGTGGTGCTGTGTCTTCTGCCAAAACACGCCAAACAGGTCTTGTCAAAAGTCAAATCATTGGTCGGCGGATCGCTGACGTAAGATTTCCTGATTACAATTTATCAGGCTGCGCAAGAATCGGCGCACAAACATAATCTTCACAATCCTACTTACTGTCTTCTCAAATCCATATCCTATCGATGACCACCGTTTATATGGGACTTCGGAGGATATAATTGATTTAACAGCATAAATCCACACATACCAATTGATGTTTTCTTCCAGCCATCTCTGTTCGCCATGAGGTTAACGAGCATACGTACACGATACATTTAAATGAGGTCACATGACTCTCTTTGGGCCCCCAAGTCATCGTCGCACTACCACAATACGTGGTCGGCATTTGCGTACACTTCGTCATCCATAAGATGGCTTGCAAATCGTGTGTCAACATTATTTTGCGGAGCGATATCCGATACGTTACCATATACTGTTTGGTCTTCATCCAGCGAAGAACAGACTCGGGGAAATCTGATAAATTACAGGCTTTTCATATAACTTCTGAAACATATATTGTCTGAGCTTACAAAAGATACAGATATGAATAACTTACGTATCCCCCAAGAGGTGTTGTAGATCTGTAATTTTGAACAAGTAGGACAGCACATGACTCAAAAATGGCGGGTTATGTTGGGGCTACGTCGGTAGAGCTTAGCTGATTGGCTGACAACATCATGTGGTGTTGATTTTGGGGGTTTCCCTCTTATAGTTGCCCAAAGTAGGCTGATAATGGATACACACGATCCCAGGGTCAGTCTTATCGCATATAGATGACCCAGATGGTTACAGATTGATGTGGTCGGGTGTTTGCAGAGCTAGCACTGTTGTGGTAGTGCGACGATGACTTGGGGGCCCGAAAGAGAGTCATGTGACCTCATTTAAATGTATCATGTACGCATGCTCATTGACCTCACGATCATTCAGGTGAAAAGAGACCGATTATAAATGGTGGTGATCAATAGCATATGGATTTGAGAAGTCAGTAAGTTACTAAACTCAATTGTTTACGCCGTATTTTTAGCGTAATTAGCCCCCCTGATGAGGGGGACCGGATTTTTACTCGCCGTTTTCGTATGACTTGGTGCTCCGTCTATGAATTCCCGTCAGATATCAGATCAATTTATAGATGGTTTTCTCCATCTAAGTCCGAGTTTCCACTGACCTGCTGACCCCTCGCTAACGGCGACAGGTACTAGATTGTCTTATGACTAGGGTCAGAGAATTATCGCCTCAAAAAACGCTAAATGACGGCAACCACGATAATTAGAGCATTTCCACAAAGTGGAAGCATAAATATAGGATTGCCAACATGATAATTCTCTTTCAGTGCAAACCAAATTGCCATTTAAATGAATAATCTCAATCATCTGACTTAACGTCAAAACCCCCATAACCATTATCATGATTAAAGTTTTTTCCATTGAACTCTGTTATGTGCCATCTCCCTAGGGCTGCCTTCACATTTTACCTGCTTGTTTTTCGTGGTATTTGGTCATCACTAGGTGGCGCTATAGACATGAATTCCGGTAAACCTGTGTAACATGATATCTTCTAAACAACTTGTTTGATTTCCATGAAATTTGGGTATAATGATCTTGCAAGATAGGCAAAGAACTGATAAGATTTTCGTGGTGTTGGCAAAATCATGGAGGCGGGCTTTGACATCCCAAAATAAGCTTTTTTTTTCACAAAATGGAAATTTACTTCTTTGAATCAGGGAAAAGTAATTCTAGTTTACTGAACATGAATATAACATTCCCAGTGCCACAATTCACATCCCTTGTAAGCCCAATGGCCATTTTTTTTTTAATACGTGAAATTCTCATGACTCAAGTCCAATATGTACATCCCTCAGGCCACATCTGGAGATTTTGCTTCATGTGGTTTTGTGATATTTGTTCATCATTGGGTGACACTAAAGACAATAAACTTATATAGCACAATTTATTGGTTCTTCATGAAGTTTATTATTGTGACAGACAAAGGATTTCAAAGGATTGAAATTGTGTTTTTGTTATTTTTAATAAAATTAAAATAGTTTTACGGCCACCTCCCATATGGATTTTGCAGCCCATCAACATAATTTTTTATTTATGTTTCATTATTCAGTCTTTTTTACAATTCATAATTTTATTAACATTATGGTTTAAAAATGGATTGAAAAGACATTGGTGCTACTAGCGCTGGCATGGACATGTGGCAGTGGGGATATTGACAACTAAATATATCTAAATCTAGACTACATCAGCCCCTGCTTACACAAATAACTAAAATGTAACCAGGGAAAATATGCTGCCATCAGTATGGTGTGATACTGTATGGAGAATTGCAAGTATTCAAGAGAATAACAATTCAGGGCATTTTGGTTAAATATACATACTGTAACACTGATATTCCCCTTTACCTGGCAGGCCTACATATTGTATGCCTGTATATGTTGACCATTCAGCTACAAAACGTTAAGTGGTTGACTTATTGCATAATGCACTTTACATATAAGGAGACTAGTAGACACTAAGACTGCTTGTGTCAACAAAGTAAACACTTCCTCTCCAGAATCAGTGCTACTTCTCTCTCCAATACTGCCTGATATAGTAATTTGATCCTGTTCATTGGTATGGCTATCCCAATTACATTTCTTTAGCCCCCATTGTCTGTGAAGCCCTGGGCTTCCAGGTGTCTGGAGATGCATTCTGGCCAATTTTCAATGAATAAAATCACAAATTATCACTCAGTTAATGCTCAATATTTTTGTTTTATGTGGAGGTCCCCAGAATTTATTTGAAACTCGAGATGTGAAATGGCACATCCCATTGCATTTTGACAGCATAGTTACAACTTTTCATAAATATTTTATAGACTGAAAAAGTAGAAAGATTTATGAAGTGGAACTTCAACATTCCTGCTATATGCTTCATTCCACCTGGGAAATTTAAGTAAGTAAAGTAAAATGGTGTAAAGTAAAATGGTGTGCATTTTGACAGAATATTTAGACTTTGAAGATAATAATGATGTAATGATGCCTCAAATGGAACTGAATTGTCCATGTCCATCCATCCGTCCATCTTTCTTGTCATATACCACATATGGAGGTGGTGATGGATCAGAAGACTAATGAAAATGACTGACCTCCACCTGTTTCATCAAGGTCAAATTTAGCATTAGCAATAATTTTTAAATGAGTGAAGATAGGCTTTCCAAATTCATAATACATGTGCAATTGGTGATGGACTAGAAGCTTATCCCAGTTGACTGAACCTATTTGTTCAGGGTTATGTGCTGTATATCATGATATAACCTGAAATATAGCTAGGCTTTCTAAATTTATACATATGCAACTGATGATGGATCTGAGGTCTATGAATATGACTAACTGCCAACATACACTTCAACTCTTAACATTGTCATCATCATTGTTCATGTTGTGGCTGTGGTTGTCTTCCAGATCAATCTACATAATGTGTTGCAACGGCCTCATGCTTCAACAGTAACTTGAAACCATGCCGTATATCGGCTGAGCTGGTCAAACACCCACCATTTCCAAGCTCTGACAAACCATGTCACTGTTGGATTATGGGTACCATGACACAGTGATAGATCACACAGCCAGTGAAGGTTCCTGCATTACATGTACATTGAATGTCATTATTGCTTAAGTACTATTAGAAGCATTTTGCAACAACAACAATTCGCTGACCTCCAGTGAAAAATTATCGTGAAAGGTATTTATTTTTGTTGTTTGGCATTTTTGTTTGCCGGTATTGTTTCAGATAGAATACAACAGCCTAATTCATACAATCAGGAATGAACATGAGGCACCAGAGGTGCTAGAACCCCTCAGCTTTGTAATATTCTAGAAAAAATTATCAGTTATATCACGAGTGTGTGTACATGTGGCAGCTGAGAGCAGTGTGATCAACAGTTTATTGAGCTGCCTCACTAAATGCCATATTGTACATGTAAGCAGCATTTTGTTCGTTTTTTTTTTTTACATTTTTGCTTCTGAGCGCCCAGAACTATATTTTATAGTAGACAGCTGGTTTGTTTAACACTTGACAATTCAGCTTTCCATTAAAGTCTATTATCGTAATTGTCGCCAACCAACGTTTTGAATCTCCAATTATAAAGGCAAACAACAGAGCAGAAGGACGATGGATGCAAGCTACATCATTCAGAACAGAAACCCAACTATTATGGCACGGTTTACTGATAATTTTATCCACACAGGCCACTAAAAATCCTCCCTCCCTACCCAGATTTATTCAAAAAAATGATGCTAAACAAGATTTTTTTTTTAACCAACCAGCCTAAAGCTTTGCTTATACTTTCTGCACTGTCGTTATCAAGTTCGATTTAGAGATTTAATTCTCCTTCAACAAAAACGTCTCATTATTCGTTTATACTTTACATCTGAAGATATAACCCCTAGCAAGTAAGTCGCTAGTTCAATTTAATATGTCACGTCAAGAAAACAGATGTACGTCACTTCAAAGTACCGGTAAAGATCGACTGCTGGTTGTCACATAAATAAATGAAGTCTGCAATAGGGGTTTTAGCGCGTATGGATACCTGAACTTGCTACTTATACTATAAAGGTTATGAAGACGTGTAAGTGATGAAAATTGCACATTAAGCAAGTCCTATAATTAATAAACCAACTGACAAACCAACCTTACGTAACTTGAAAAAAACACAACTTGTAGAGATCAAACCTTGGACTACTTTGGACTACATTCGCAGGCAGATCAATCCTTCAGAAAAAAATTACGGGTTGGCCATGCATGGGTTATGTCCTCTGGTATTTCGTGGCGAGCATTCATCATTCAGAAAAAAAGGGGAAGGATATAATTTGATATTCAGGGACAAAGCGGGCAATATTCCGTTGATATTTTGAAAGCAGAATGGAGAGAAAAGACTGATGAAAAGGGAAACATATGAAACGGGCTGTAGAACTGCCTTCAATTATTCTTGTAGCAGTTTTATTCGGGTACCTTATTCAGCAAAGACCATTCCATTACCCGAGGGTTCCCGATTGTCAGTAGAATTTGACCATTGAAGCATGATTCATAATAAAACTTGTTATTTTAAATTTTTTTTATAAAATGATTCCACTATATCAATAACCCAAAAGATACAAAAGGCACACCTTCAAAATACATTCTGTACTGGATAGAAGTTTTGAGCACCTGCCTTCAGTAGTTTTCAAGATATGGAATGTTAACGAATGTTAACGAAAATGGTACGGACAGACAGACAGACGGGCAGATGGACCCACAACAATACCCCTATGCCCATTCGGGCTGAGGGGTAAAAAGGGGTTGAAATCTTTCTGTTCAAACTTTCATTGTGAAAATAAAAGTGGCAATTTGAAATTTTATTTTTATTCTGATATGCAATTTTTTATTGTTGGTGGGCCCATGAAACACAGAATAAATTGGGTGTTGCCTCACACTGGGTTTCGCCCATTGGTAAAGAAATCCCTTCTCATAGGCACTACTACCAGGGACGATTCCCGATTGCTCATCCCCCAGGGGTATGTGCCCCACTCTCTGTCCCATCCTAAAAAAAAAAATTGCCACACCTAAGAGAGGGTGTGCCCAAATGGGGAGATCTGAAGCCCTTTGAGTACCAAATTATGTCTTAGACATGTATTAGGGGGAAATGCTCTTCTCCCGTGTTTCACACAAGCTTTCATTCTATCACCCTAGCCATAAGACAATCTATCAACTGTCATTGTTGGCGAGGGGCCAGAGGAAGCTCGGACTAGACCAATCCGCTCCGGAGTCCAGCGATGTTCCGCTTGACTGAGCCATTGACTTAATAACATGCAGTTAGATAGGCCAAATTGACCAATTTTGCTGTAAAAATCAAACCCCTTTTATTTGAAGTATACTATTTTAGTATGTATCACAAAATACAGTTTGCACACACATACTGTAAAATTTTTCAGAATTTTATCGTCTATATCAAAAGATATCAACAAAAAACCTGATTAAGCCGATTCACTTCTGAGATAAACAGGTTGGGGAAAATATCTTGATTGAGGTATTACACCTCTATCGTGGTATAGGCTTATGTCAACTTTAGTTTTTTTATATTTATGAAAAATTCAACCATTCACATATACTCCAGAGGGCATGGATCTGTTAACATCATTGATGACTTTATTCTGTTCAAGGAAAACTGGCATTGTGTACCAGGCCTATCAGGGATTCATAGAAGTCCTGTTTTACCACCGGAAATCAGGGGGTAAAAATCATTCGAAAACTCAATTCGGACCTTCGAATTTCACCAAACTTTTCGAGTTTTTGATGAAAACTCAATAGCCCTATAATTTCATGGGATGAAACAATATAAAACCATTAGGAATGGTGGTAAATTTGAAGAAATACTCAATATGAAGAAAACACCAAAAACTAAATAGACTAAATTGAGTAAAAAATACTCAAATTTTCGACTTCTATGAGACCCCTTAGGGTTCTGAATACTCAGTTCTGCATATGTGGCTGATGCCAAAAGTCTTGTCATGAATAAAAACGTACACTATGTAGATAGCACTGGTATAGTCCCAGTACTTGTATAGTTAATCACAGCATGTGTACAGTGACTGTAATGTTCCATACAGGACACAAAAAGAACCCAACAAGCTGCAGCAGCAGAAAAGCGAAGACTTGAACAGGAATCAAAAGGAATCAAAGATCCAGAAGCACTGAAACGAAAACAAAGACGACTTGAAGAACAGGAAAAACGAGCTGATAACAACACAAGAGATGGAGAAGGACTACGAGTAAGTAGAATGTAGTACGGTACTATAATATAATAATATATATAATACATAATAGTTAAAACTCCGTCTCATATCTTTTCAAGTTGTGTTGACATCAAAAGGAAACTGGAAATCTTATTTCAAAGTAATCAATTATATGAGCCCATGTATGGCAATTTCTTTGAGTTTCTTTCCACATTGTCAGCTTGGACTTCCCGCATTAATGCAAACATGCCAGCAGTCTAGCTGTGGTGTCTGGTCTGTTGTGGCTATCTGGATCTTATTTTGACAACTTTACATTGGAAGTACATGTATGACAGCTATTTATTGTCAAAATATTTCCTTACAGACATATATAGATAAACACACAAATGGAATGAAATGATTGCTGAGACTGGTGCCATGGACTGGCTGGCTGCTGCTGTTCAGAGAGATGTTTCCATTGTTATTACATTAATGTGGGAAGGCCTGATTGTTTGATCAGTGAAAATAGTCACGAATGAGAAATATAAAGGAATACAGATTTATAAACCAATAATGATGGGGAGACAGTGGTTCAGGTTTGGACAAAGCAGAAGGGTAAAATTTATTCCTCTAGATAACATTTGGAAGAGTATTTTCTGGGCCAAGAAGACTGATTTCATACCATGCAAAGCATTAATTATTGCCGTCAATAATGAGAGCTGTATTTCTCTGTGCCGAGTTTGAATTTAGAGGAGAGATTGGTAGTGATCACTCACGCTCTTCTCAAATCCTAAGGGACAGTACGAATATCACTTTGCATGCAGCTATTCTCCCAATTGTTAAACGAATTGTTAAATTCTGTGTGCATGCTCCAATACCAGTATCAGTAGTATAGAAAGAGCAAATCTGCTATCAAATCTGGTATTTAGTTTTGTGGAGGGAAATGAGGTGGAAATGAGGCATCATGATGTCACGCATGACGTCACATCTGGTGCAGAATTTGCATCTGGGTCCAAGGGCAAATGTTGCATCCGGGTCAAAGGGCAAATGTTGCATCCGGGTCAAAGGGCAAATGTTGCATCCGGGTCAAAGGGCAGATGTCACGTCCACGTCATATGACTTCCAGTATCCATCTGCACATGCACAGTCGGGGATCCCTATAAACCCAGCTCAACTCAGTTGTACGGCCTATTCTGTCAATATTTTCACCTTTTTTCCAGGAAAATTCTAATTTTACATCCAACCCAGCCCATCACGTGACCTAACCACACATTCTCTGATCAGTCTCGAGAAGTGCTTCAATATGACACCCTCCTCGATACCGTAGGCCCACCTCGACCCCCAAAATGTCTATTCAAATGCCTTTTTTCTACTATTACCTGACTGCCCATGTGCAGATGACATGCGCAGATGGATACCAGAAGTCATGTGACTCAGATCTGACCTCTGACCCTCCATCTCATTTTCTTCCTCAAAACTATATCATACAGGATTTGCTCTTTCTATACTACTAGTATCCCACAAGAGATTGTCCAAGTGTGTGCTGGCCATTCCACAAGTAAAACATTCTATGAACTGGACTGCATTCAAGCCACAGACAAAAAATACTACCACCCTAGACTGGATTCACGCTAGACTCAACAGATGCAGTCTCGATGCTGCATTGTCTATTCCACCAAGCTACTTGACAGTCAAGTAGATCACTCCAAATAGCGGCAAACAGTCGAACGATTTAGATTGACTTGTATCGACCAGCAGGTTCTTGATGATATGGTTTCAATTCTGGAATTACCATACTAGGATTGTAATGTTGATTCTCTATGATAAAGTGGCAGACTGTCAATCTTATATTTTCTTCTAATTAATTTGCTCCTTTCCATTTCAGTGGCAGGTTGGATGATGAAAGTTTTATATACTGCCGCTGAGAACAGGATTCTTCACCTTCATTCCTTAAACTACAGTAACATATGTGCTTGAAACATTACAGACTAATTAATGTTTGGAGATAGATCTGGGGACCGTGTCCTGAGCATCTTCACAAGGCCAGGTAAATCTATATAATCTACACACAGGATTTACCATATTCACCTGGGCCACTTTCATTATTCCAGTGAATTCTCGTGCTGTTGCCTGTCCCATATTTCATTGACTGCAGCTATTTTGAATAAGCGGTATCAATGTGCAGAGACTGTGGGCTGTGTTTTACACTTATTGTCCGAGATCAAAAGCAAACTCAAACCTTACCACTGATTGGTGCACACAGCTGGCTGTCTGGGCCTGCTGATTGGATCATTTCAGAGGAAAAGTCTCAAAATTATTGAAACTATTTATATCGTTTAACTATATATTATATCGTTTAACTCTCCTATTGTTTAACTCTCCTCACCCAACATGCCCAAAGCGTTGATCGATACACTGGCTGGTGAGGATGGACAATAGATCCCATGTATTTATGCTATAATTTACTCAGCCCATATATCCTGCTATTTTCTTGTTACCATATATCTGTGGTTGTCTTGCCTGACTTAATGTGTACAGTAAATTGTTCATCCATTAGGGATGAATGTCTACAGTTCCTTGTGATAAGAGTATATGGTACTGTTGAGCTTTTTAATTACATAATGTACTGGCGGCATCTTGGATGTCAGTTATTCCATGTTTTGGTTTTGGTAGTGTGTCGAGGTCTGGGTCCCATGAATATTTGACACCCCAGGCTCTTTAATCATGTTAGATTCTGCTTGATACCATTAAAATGACTCTACCTATAAATGATTGTTACATACAGATGTACATGTAGGTTTGGAAAGGCTATGATTCAGGGATTTTTTTTATGATCTGAAAACTTGCTAATAACTTTTAGGTTTTCTTTTGAACAGTTCGAACTTGCACTGTACCTTTGAAACATATTTTGACCCTGCAATTGTGTCTCATTTTTTATTAGCCTGCCAAAATGGCAGATGTATTATCATGATTATGTGATGGCAATGTCTGCCGGTATGTATCTGGTCTAAATCTGTGACAGTTTAGTCACAACTTGTTTGAGTGGAATCTGGACACATTTGAAGGGCGAGGAGAGACATTGGCTACTCTTTCACTTTGAACATTGATCTGAGAAATCTTGGTGTACAATCATGGGTCAACCAGACTAAAGACCATCTGTGACATAAAATATTATCCTTTTAAATATATGTTTTGTTAAGAAACCTTCGAAGAGATCTGCCTTCAATTTCATATATGATTATGTATTATGATATCTCTAATACAGTTTTGTAAAAAAAAAAAAAAAAAAAAAAAAACCCCGGGGGATTGTTCTGTTTCATTGCAGTTGTTGTAATATTACATGCATTGTTGTCATATTATTAGCACGCAGAGTTCCGACATCTTAGCTTGCATTTCACGTTTCTCTCAAGTGTCTACATATGATTGTACCATGCAGCAGGTGTGGGCCTTCCAGGGATTGAGCTGGGCTCAGATCATGGGATTGACCTGATGTGTTACTGAGCACACCCCAGGTTATGGCAAGAATTAAAGATCTCAGCTCCTCAGACAGCTTGTCATAGGAAGTGAATACCTGTGGGGTCTCATGTGTGAAAAGAAATAGGACCTAAACATTGTGGTTTGACTAAAATATTGTTGAAAGCAATGTTAAATCACATTCACTCAATCATTCTTTGACTGGCTTGCTGAGTTCTGTCCACATTATCCTTGTCAGACCATTAATTTACTGGTATAATCATTTGGATTTGGACATGTTGCTGAAGAGCTTCATGGTGTTGCTTATGGAAAATCCTCTAATAGTTCAATCACCCTATAAAAATTCAATCACCCCCAATAAATTAGATCACACTAAACATGCTAAAATCATTAAAATGAGGAAGTAAATGGTGGATTATCTGCATCACCCAGTGATTTTTGGAGGGAAGTTTCACTTCCTGCCATTGAATTATTGAAGGTTTTACCATATGTCTTCATTTCTATGTGATCGTTCTTCAGCTTTCCCCTGTTAAGTCTGTGGGTGTGTGAAAATCCGATCATCATCCAGTGGGTCACAAGCTCTTAATGAACAAAGCAGACAATATGTGAATTTGCCATGAGAAAACCAATATATCGAGACCGCTTAGCCAGACATTTGTGATTGAGGTGATCATAATCCTCATCTATGTGTTCATAGTACCATACCTTGTTTTTTTTTTGTTTCTCAAATTTATTTATCATGAAATCAATTTATTGCGTATACTTTAACAGTAAGAAAACATCACTCAGTGGACAGAAAACATGATGACCATCCTTATTACCATGATCGGAGAATTAGATTCACGGATTTTATGCAACATGCTAAAATAGCACTATTCTGATTGGCTTAAACCAAAGAAGGTGGAGTCCATGAGTGAGTGTGGGAGAAGGATACCATCTTAACACGGTAACGCCTGCCTAAGCTAGCATAACACATTAACACCCTAACATATGAGGAGAGAGTGACTGCGCGAGTCACCATCCTCCACACTCCTGACTGGGTGACATAAACAGATACTCATCAAATCAATGTATGAAGATGATGAAATCAGAAATGATTGTGCCAATACTCTGCTGCCCTGCAATGGGCGTTTCAAATTTTTTTGTGCAAATGACATTAGACGTGGGCAATAACATGAATTATACCGTAGCCTCCGGTCTGAAATCTGAAGGTCACAGACCACATGATTAGTTGCATTGATGCCCATTAATTAATTCCCTTATTAGGAGACATACCCTGGTCACCCAGGAAGGAAGGTCACGGATGAAGGAGTGAGGGAGGATGGTGACTCATTCACTCACTAATACTGCGTTAAGACGGCATTATCCACCTCATCCCTCCTCGTTCCTCATTTAATCACTCACTCATTGTCGATCAGTCAGTACATCCTTGGCCCTAGGGTGTGTGTTTTATAATGGAATAGGTATTTCTAGGGTGCCTGTGTGAGGGATAGGTATAGAATGTGTTTGTGTGTAGGATGTATAATAATCTCACTCCTAATTGTGATACAACATTGGGATGGGCATTGAGGGGTGCTACTCTGTAAATCTCTATAGCCCGCTCCCAGATCCGATGCTTGACACAGAGGTTCACTGCAGTATGTAACAGCTAGAATGATGGCTCTGGCTGGTAGTATGTCATGAGTGAGTGAGTAGTAGGGTTTAATGTCGTTTTCAACCTTGTTTCAGTCATAGAGAGTGCTCACAGTTCCTATTAGCCTGGACACTGATCAGCCCAGCCAGTACAGCACCCGGTCACCCATCCAAGTATTGACCGTGCTTAACGTTGCTTAACTTCGGTGATCTTATGAGAACTGGTGTGTCCTACGCTATAAGCCGTACCATGACACCATGCCAATCTTACTCTTTTAGTGTGAGGGCTTTGAAATGTAGTACCACAGGTCAACGCCCGTTTTTATGCCTGAACACCCATTGTTATGCCTCAATGCTTATCTCAACACCATATCACTTTATCGGAATGCCTTAACACACTGTCATCATGCCATAACGTGGAAGTGATGTCATTGCACACATTTGTTGGTCATTGGTCTTTAACTCTTGATGGAAGTGACATCATCTGCAGAAAAGATCTCCTCGCATACATTTGCTCCGACCTGGTAGTGCCGCTGGTACCTGACTCGTAAGTGAAGTCACCACTGGAAGTGACATGGCACATGATGGCATCACCTGGCCTCTGGTGCACCCTTTCACTAACAACTTGTAAGGTCCAAGGGGTCCCCCATGCACCATGTCGTCACTTCCGGTGATGAGGTCACTTCCGGCGATGTCATCACTTCCGGCAATGATGTCACTTCTGGCAATGACATCAATCAAAAGCTATTGATACCAGCGACACCACAAAGTGAGAGCACATGCATGCGAGGAAATCTTTTTGGTGTCTGTGGAGTTACAATAGTGTGTAAAGGCATTATGATAGAGCATTAAGGCATTAAGACATAATAACAGGCACTGAAGCATATAGACGAGCAGTGGCTGGCGTCACTACATTTCGATGAATTTTTGTGAATTCCATGGATATCACGATATCATTTAGATCAATTAATAGCTTTCGAGTTAGGGGCATTGGAGCGTTAAGCTAGGTGGTTGTGTGTGTGTTACTGTGTTATATCTATAATACCAACTCTACCCCAAAGACATACACAGTCGACGTCTAACCATAAACATAAACATGGCTTATCGTTGCATTGGGTGCAGATGAACGTTCCCATGTAGGTTCATTACAGAGAGTCACATGCTCATGCTAGTGCTTTAGCTGTATAGGAAAGCACCTCTTCACACAACCCACACTTACGCATCCCTCACCTGTACTTTCTCTACTACCCTTGACAAATTCCGGACAAAACCACCCATACAAAGCTAACACAGCCTAGTCAATATGGCATCCTGCATGATCCATTAAGAGTAAGGATGGCCCCTATATCACAGAAACATGCCCCTGTGCACCCTCAAACTGCCCTCTTTCACTAGTACATTTCAAATGTGCAGGTGTAGAACGACATTATTTCCAGTCCACGCCACACCCATCATAGTCTATACTCCAAGATCTTCAATATGACACCCAAAATGACCGATTTAGAGCAAGGATGGCCTTCAATCACCCAAACATGTGCCTGCACACACCTAAACTGCCTGCTTTCGCTATTACTCCTTGACTGAGAATGCTCAAAGTTCTGCCATCTCCAGTCCAAACCACCCGAGTCGTAGTCAACTTCCCGAGCTCTTCAGTACGACATTGACAGTCCATGTGAACCCAGGATGATCCCTATCTCACACAAACATGCCCCTGTCTACCCCAAAAATGTCCACTCCTCGTCTGGGCAGGTGCACCATGGCATCACTTCCAGTCCAAACCACCTCTATTATCATCTACATGCCGAGGCCTTTAGGTTGAGACCCTCCAGGATGACTCTGGACCAGGTAGGGCCCGCCTAGACCCAGTTGACAGGCGTTTTTCCGCATGTTGGCATGTGAAGTCCGGTTTCCGCGTTTTCCTGCAAAATTCTACTTTTACATCCACCCCACCCATCTCATGACCTGAAGTGACCTTTGGCCAGGAAGTGACATTTGACCCGGAACTGACCTCGATCGGACATTAACTCCTCCTCCTCCACAATAATACCTGATCTGTGTTGTTTTTATTACTACTACTGGCAGACCACACTCCTGGCACCCTAAGGAATGGGGGCTATCCAAAAAAATGTGAAGACCATGTTTACTGGGGGTAACTACAACATTTTGTCTTATGGACTGAAACCAGTTTTTCAGCTATGAAATGCTCACGTGACAAAAATCCTGAAACTGTAGGATATTAAGATACAACAATTATCCAGAAACATTAACTGGACAGCATTTCCACTGTCTGAATGGAGATCGCTTAACCAATCGATAAATGAGTCTGAATTCACTCTACCAAAACATAGCATATGTCAAGATCAGAGAGCGGGATGGCCTGGTTCCTTAGTTATAAGGATTTTCCTGCCTTTCTCTCTGTTAACTTATTGGGAAGTTATTAGTCAAGTGAGCGACCATCTGTGATGTGGCTCTCCGTGGCAATAATCTAAAACCGGAGTATGAAATCATAGAACTGTTGCTCATGCGCTCATAAACGAATTAGACACCGAGAAAACAGAAACAAAACGTTCTAGTATAGATATGATTATATTGACATCTGGTTGTGTGACTATTATTATATAGCCGATATAGCTGAAACATGCTGAACGGATGTTCAACGTAACTCTTTCTCTCCTAGTTGGATGAAAACTAAGATACTGAGACAGGTATTTGCCAAGCCTATATTATGTAAACTTTGTATATTCAGCTCATGGTAAACATAATTGGAATATTAAAATCATGAAAATTAATTAAAAATGAACATTAACAACAACAGACATCAAAACGGTTACATTGTTTTCAATAATAAAACATTCAAAATAAATATTTCGATACCTCAGTTGAATTTGGTAATTAATTATTTTACTATAACGAATTAGAATTTTACTTTTACTGTATGCTGATATATTTAAATTGTGGAATAAATGTGCATTTTTATACGCCCTCAGCGCCAAAAAGGCGGACGTATTATGTGATGGCGGTTACCGTCCGTCTGTCCGTCCCGCGTGTCCGGTCTATATCTGGAACAGTTTTCTCTCTACAGTTCCAATATTCGGTGAGTGGATACCCTACGGGGAGATGATGTGTCGCGTACCAAAATAACGGTCGAGGTCAGAGGTCAAAGGTCACTGGCCTGAAAAACAGGAAATCACTGAAGTGTTCGTGTCCGGTCTATATCTGTGAATGTTTTCTATCCACAGTTGCAATTTTTTGTGAGTGGATCCACTAGGTGAAGACGATGTGTCGCGAACCGAAAATGAGGTAGAGGTCAAACGTCACTGTTGCTTAAAAATCAGGAAACCATTGATCAATGACAGTTTTCTATCTACAGTTTTAGTTTTTGGTGACTGGATGCCCTAGGGAGGAAAGATGTGTTGCATACCAAATATAGGTCAAGGTCAAAGGTCAGTGTGATTGAACAATTAGGAAATCATTAAAAATTCATAATTTTTTGTGAGTGGATTCAATAGCGGGAAATGAAGTGTCGCATACCAAAAATTAGGTCAAAGTTAAAGGTCACTGTGACCCCAAAATCGGGAAATTATTAAAAATAACATTTTTTGTGTCAGTAGATACATTAGGGGACATGATGTGTCACATACCAAAATGTAGGTCACAGTCAAAGGTCAAGGTCACTGTGACCCCAAAATCATGAAATTGTTAAAAATCAGTATTTCTTGTGTCCATTGATATATTAAGGTCAAGGTCACTGTGACTCCAAAATCATGAAATTGTTAAAAATCATGATTTTTTGTGTCCATTGATATATTATGGGGAGACGACTTGTCATGTACCAAAATTTGGTCAAGGTCAATAGTCGAGGTCACTGTGACCCCAGAATCAAGAAATCTTTAAAATTACTTTTTTTTGTGCCAGTACATACATTAGGGGGACATGATGTGTCACTTATCAAAGTGTAGGTCCATTGATACATTGAGGGAAGACGATGTGTCGTGTACCAAAATTTAGGTCAAGGTCAAAGGTCAAGGTCACTGTGACCCCAAAATCAGGAAATCATTAAAAATAACTTTTTTTTGTGCCAGTAGACACATTAGAGGGATACAATGTGTTACATACCAACATGTGGGTCAAAGGTCAAGGTCACTGTGACCCCCAAAATCGAGAAATCATTAAAGGTAACATTTTCATATACTTCGAAGTCATGTAATGCAATTTTGCGCTGTCCATTCATCCGTTAACATTTGTTGTCCATGCGATATCTCTAGTTTCAAGGTAGGGATTAGTACCAAACTTTGGTTATACCTTACTCGCATGGCAAAGAGAGATCAATTTTGCTACGGTGAAGGTCAAAGTCCCTCAAAACTGAATCAAGTTTAACTGCCTATATGCGTTAGGTTGGAATATTCAGAGTTGTCTCTCCTACATGTACATGGCATTTATCCTTTGGAGTTGTCTCCCATGTTTGATACATGTAAGAAACAGCTACATTTAGTTAAACTGTTGTGAAATAAAAACCACATATTTACTAATTTAACGGGGAGAGGGGTCCTTTATGAAATTGATACCTGTTTATATAAACTCAAGAACAAAGGCTTACTTCATCACTTTCTTCACATCTTTCCACCTTCGTGAAAAATTTTCTCGCCTGAAAGGGATCCATTTGAAGTAAAACTACTATTTTCTTATGTTTGACTGTTGTCAATTTCAGTGTGGGACAATCTTGCCATAGGAATAGAATAAAATAGAATTGAACTTTATTTATGCTAATCAAAGCGCCCGCAAGAAGCCAACAATCAACATATTACAAAAATTCTAACATTACCTATCGCTGGTTGTTAAGGTTCAATAGAGACAAAAATGCAGCAGTTCAAGTTGGAAACAAAAACCTGCACTTTCAGTATGAGATGCGAGACGGAACGGAAACATACTCCATTAAAGGTCAACCCAAACGCTCTGAGGTTGAAAATATAAAAAAATAGTCCTTTCGATTCTGAAAATAATGATATTTTTTTCATAATTTTGTGCAGTCTGGTTGGCGAGATATTGCCATTTGAAAGGTGAAAATCGCTCTCCTGTCAATTCCAGCTGTGACGTCACGGAGGGAAGCCGTCTTGTATTCTCTATGTTAAAGCCGTATACCACAGTCGTATGTAGCTGCTGATTTCTGCTTGAGCACCTACAGGTTAGACTGGATGAGTCTCTATTTCATATATACACGTTTAACCATTTGTTCCAATGTGTCTTAATGTCTGTATTTGTATGTTCAATTTTATTCATTCTATGTATGCGTTTTTAGCCAAATGTTGGCACAAACTTCACGCAAATAAATTATCTAAATTATATACTATTTAATAATAATAATAAAATGATCTTTCATAAATATATACACGTTTGATAAGTAAATAAATAAAAACACCAATTGGAGTGAATGGCTGTAGATACAGAAGTGATAATTATACTTTCATAATCCCTTGACATTTGAGATTGTGGGAATATCATTCGATTTCAATTTAATTGAGGTAATTTGTCGAAAATTGAGCAAATGTGAATGCCGATCCACTCACCACGGCTTACTTTTCGCCATGAATGTCCAAAGTTTTTTTATCAAACTATATAATTCTGAAATTGGTATTTCATGGGGATTATGGGAAAACAAACAAAATTCAAGTCGGACGTATATCAGTAGAGTTATCAACAGTTTACTGTCCATACTGCCGAATCCAGGAGTTTATCCCTTCGAAAAGGCTGCCTCGGTCAGTAACAACAATAACAACACAGATGTGCTCGTTCGTTACATCACAGAATCATTCTACATTCAATACAGTTTGAAATGTATGGACATTTGGTCTTATAGATGACGATAATAAGGTTTCCAGTCAAGTTGCATACCAATCTGTATTCAACAAACGACCTCTCCGAATCCTGTCGTCGTCGAGTTCCACGTTGTCAGAGTGGTTGTCACTGTCAGAATCGGAGCCGTACGGCTCAAATTGATAGGGCTGAATTCCGCCGTTGGTCTGCAAACAACTGTTAATTTGCCCGTCATCATCCTCCTCTATGTCTATTTCATCTTCTTGGCGAAAAATATTTCCATCTAAGCAGCTGATATCGCTCGAATCGACATCTGAACCGGAGCTCTGACTGCACTCGCTTTCCATGTTATCCGCTGTTTTTTCTCAGGCAACTTCCCTGCGTGACGTCATCAACCCAGCTGTGAAAGTGTGGAAAAGCCCACTTTGCTCCCATATTACGTGTGTTTCTGATCAGATTAGAATTTTTTCAATATTTTTTTCATACAAAGTGAAGTATGAACTATGATTTTTAAGGATTTTTAGACCCCAAAAAATTCCGTTTGGGTTGACCTTTAAAGCAAGTAGTGAAGAAAAAGACCTGGGTATTCTAGTTGATGACAAATTAGACTTCAGCAAACATGTTGTGCAAGTGGCAAACAGAGGAAATCATCTCGTAGGAATTATAAGGAGAACTTTTAAATTCCTGGATCAGGACATGTTTCTGCGACTGTATAAGTCAATAGTCTGTCAAAGGCTGGAATATGGTAACTGTGTATGGTCCCCCCTTTTTGAAAAAGATAAAGATGAGTTGGAGAGAGTCCAGAGGAGGGCCACTAGAATTGTTCAAGGTCTACAAGATCTAACTTACTGTGAACGCTTAAAAGTCTTGCGACTTCCGACCTTAAAACATAGAAGGAGGAGAGGTGATCTTATACAGCTTTTCAAGATCATTACAGGAGTGGACCAAGTTAAAGCCGGTCAGCTGTTCATGTTCCAGGGGTACAGTAGAACCAGAGGGCATGCTCTAAACTACAGAAATCTCATGCAGGCTGAACTTAAGGAGGCATTTTTTCGGTAATAGAACTATTAATGACTGGAATGACTTGCCCAAATCAGTAGTGGAGTCGAAAACGACTGCAGCCTTCAAGAGAGGAATAGATAAGTTTTGGTCAAACCACGACACCTATTTTTACAAAGCTGGATGGTTACGGCAGTTTCAATATGTAAATATGTTTTTATTCGTCCATGACACCTGGATCGAGTTTTTAAAGTTTTGTGGTGACAAGTGTAACGAGGAGGCACAAGTTCCACCGTGAACTTAGACCTCAATACGAGGTATCAAGGTATAGGTATAAAACAACCCACCCCTCATTTTGCTGATTCCCTCCCCATACCTAAGATGCAGTGGATGTCCTAAAAATGCTTTCTATATGCCCTACATACCTCTCTACTAGATCTCCATCTGTAATATTACAGAATGAGATCTAGTAGAGAAGGGGTAGATCGATGTAGGTCGTATAGAAAGCATTTTATGACATCCACTGCCATTGTGGCGTATGAAAAGGTGGGAAATAATTATATTCTTGAAAAAAATAAAACAATTTATATAATCACATCGACGAAGGCCCAAGTCACTGTGTGTACAGGGCCTTTTAACTACTGGTTTTACATTTTGTTTTTCTTATTGCTGGTGTCACTTCCGAAGATAGATACTTTATGTAGGAACTCAGCTACAGCTAGACAAATCAGTGGACTCTCATTGCGAAGTATCCAGGTAAATTTGTACTCCATTGGTAATTTGGCGAAATTGGGAGAACACCTGTATGCAATGTCAGTGAATAACATTTTTCTCGCATTGTACGCTGGGCAGTGTAATAGGACATGAATCTCATCCTCCACAGCATTGAGGTATAGGGTATCTTATTGAGGTGTAGGCATAGCTCCAGTATGTCACAACCGTGTTTGACTGGGAGAGCCTTGTCAGCACGTCGATAATCATATCATCAACCTGCACGTCAGAATTAATTAATAAATGGATGGATTGTTCTCACAAAGTCCGGATATGAAGTACGGTACTGAGAAATACTAATCAGTTTATATATATGCTGCGCATGGTGGCGAGAGTCTGAAGACGGTCTCCCGGTGCAGTTGCGATGGAATGAAGCGTTTTGGATAGACAGAGAAAATCATTGCAAGTTATCATTTGGTATACCGTATGACGAGTTTCTAGCTAAAACGGTTGCTCGTCCGATTGGATGGCTTCATCTGAATATAGGCTGATTTATAGTGCACTTTTACCGTCTGATCGGCGGTAAATCTGTATAATATGTACCGTCTGATCGGCGGTAAATCTGTATAATATGTACCGTCTGATCGGCGGTAAATCTGTATATTATGGACGAAAACTGCCAGCTGCCTAATGAATGTCTCATCATACTTTAGTCACGTTGGGAAATGTCGATTGCTTCCTTTATTACCGGGTTATAGCGCCCCCTGGTGGCCAGGTATAGGAATGGTATTTATGAATCACCACCTGCGCGGTATTTTGTAGGGCTAAAAAGTAGGTCAAGGTATATGCTGAATGCAACAAGTGCGACAAAAGACATGTAAGCGTTACATTTTGCTGTGGTACATTATTCAGAGTTTTGCAATCAAATTCTGATGTATTTATCGATGATCTAGCGACAGATTTGCGCCCATAATCAAGACCTTCAGCAACGAGCGCACCTGGCGGAAAGCTCAAAGCGACCTGCGCACAGGCACAAAGCGTCACCTTGCTCATTTACATAGGTGAGGCATCGCTCGCCATTTTGAATTTGGTTGTTTATTCTTTCGGCAGAGCGGGAGGTTTTTCAGTGACAAAGCTATCTATAAACTAGCAATGATCGACTAAACAAGATTAATAAGCAGGTGAAAGGTAAAGCCGACTGAGAGAGACAATGGCGAGGTTAGGGACTGTAAGTGTTTTGTTTGTCGGTGTGGTTTTGTCCGTTCTGTTGGCTGTTTCCTGGTCGGGTCGTACGCCATACACCTGGATGCAGTATGACAATTTTGATCTGGTCATGGACAAAATGACATCAGTCACAGCAGAGAACTGTCGGTCGAGATCAGAAGATGACTTGGTGTTAGACGCTTCCGCAGTTTCACAGATTCCCAAATACAATCAACTCCTGAGTAACATCTTTTATGCCAACAGATCGTGTTTGTTACAAATCCACAACATGGCTTTAAACAGAGCTTACTACTACAGTTTTATCTATCAATATCTGAATAAAACTGAAATTGATTTCAAATATCAGCCAGGCTTAATGTATTATTACATGTCTGCGGCTGCTGATGTGTCTGCTGGCACGGGTTGTCTCAATGGTAGTGCAGTGTACTTCGACAATGATGCCCATTATGCAAATTTCCTAATCACCTTGCCTTTCAACAGTACCCTTAACCTGTTCGCACCTCGGGCCTGGCGAGCAGATGATTATAATGAACCGACAAACTGGCTCAGAGAACCATCCAACTCGACGATAGATGTGCATGATATCGCCGCAGGTAGAGATGCTAATTATACCCATCCATTGTATAAACCCAATCCGTGGTATGAAAAATTCTTGCCAGATTTAGTTGCGGGTGTGGACACCTTGAGAAAATATACCTACACTGTGGCCATAAAGATGTCAAATACAACAGGAGAGTTCATACATGATCAATATAAGGCCACCAATTTCTTTGGCCCACCCCAGCCCGGTCAGGATGATGTTGACGAGCTCTCCTTACCTGTGCGTTTTACCCGGCCTTACTTTGACTGTGGCCGTTCCAACAAGTGGATCGTGAGTGCAGTAGCTCCTGTGGTCGACTTCATGCCCCGATACACCAACTGGACGCATACCCAGAGGGCTAGGTGAGGCTTAATCATATACAGGTGTGATAAATAGCAAAGCAACAAGAATGTCCGTCACAATCCAATGTTACAATGGGGAACATGATCAGCAGTGATAAAAAGCTCACACTCGGAAAATAACTTTTTTTTTCAGTTTTATATAAAATCAGATTGGTTTGCTTATTATTATTATAATGGATCAAACGAGCTCTTATTATTTCCCCAATAATAGAAGACATCATAAAGAAAACCTATGTTATTTACAAAGGACCATGATCCATACATTTTTGGTCCTGGGTAGGTTTGATTTATGTAAAGCCAAGAAGTAACGGGACTAAACAGATTCTGCATTATTTGTTCTATTATCAAGTTCTGAGCTGACCGACTTTTGATGAAAATTTCTGGTGATTTTTGATGAAAATCTTTGGTGATTCCCTAATATAGGCAGGGTTTCAACTTGGGAGGATTTTCAAAGTTCAGTTCGCGTCGGAGTCCTAATGCCTTCCCTATTTCGTAGGTCCTGTGGCATTAGTCACATTGCCATGTCTAATAAATCCTGTGCAAATTAGAATGAGACAGTCCCTCTTCATTTTCAGATAGCATGCCCTCTGCCTTACTTTCAGGCTTGGGAATTAAAAAATCCAATAGGACCAATGGGTATTAATAGGCCCATTTATACAGCTTAATTTGTGAAAATATTCATTGCAGTGAATACATGCATTACTTGTTGTAATTAAGGAGACAAATACATTTTATAGTGTCGTGATGTAGACATACTTGTTTAGCTCCATGACTTTGGCTAGGGAGTTTCTTCCCTTCATGCTTTTTTTTTCTTGGTCAGATTGTCTCCCCTGATGTGATTGGATAATTTCTTCAGATTCTCTAAGTATTAAAACTTTTTAAAGTTCACATTACAAAAACCTCCATTTTCAATAGAGAAAAAGATGTTATGCAGATAATTTCTATAAATATTTATCTTATTTTTGACAAGGTTTGCTGGAGAGACTGCGATGGACATAGAGTTTGAGCGTATTGACATGAACCAGTGTCCATCTGGCCTGGGTAATCCACTGCCGAACCTGTTTGCTGGAACGGCCAGGTGCAAAAATAGTACAATGGTAAGCTGATATAAAATCTGTTTGGAACATTACTATAGTAATTCTTACACTTGCACTTAATCTCATTTAGTTCTTGGTCATTTTGCTGATACTAAACAAAAGATACATCATGTGTATCTGTAATATGTTAAATTTAGTAAAGATTATATATAGAGAGAGAGTTTTAGTGTTGGATCTTATTATTTATTGTTTTAAATCATTTTCGTCAGCATGTTTGTCCTGCATATGAAATTCAGGCTAAACCAATGATCTAACACCATTTTCTCCCATCAGTGTGAGCCTGTGAGTGGTTTTGGTTTCCGAAGGGGTGGGTACCGGTGTGTCTGTAAGCCATCATACCGGTACCCCTACCAGCAAAATGGACCATTCCTGGGCTGGGAGATTGAAGTGGCCACCAGGGAGGAATATGAAAATGGATTTGACTGCTTATCTATTGGAGGTAAGGCTTGGTACAAAAGAAAACAAAAAAAAACAAGAAACGTTACAAGATATATTAAGGAAGTTACATCTCTCTAATAACATTACAGCGAAAAGGTGGGATCAAGTCTCTGAGGGCTGGTATACATGGGTTATCTGGCATCTTCTCGGATCCAGTTACATCACAGATTCCCATGCAAAAACACTTCCATCTGTAATGGAGTACATGCCCAAGTTGGAACTCACGGTGGGGTGAGGTTTTAGGGCTATGTTCTCCCTGATCTTTCAGCTGGTATACTGGGGAAGATGTCCATGGAAATTAAATGGGCTGTGATCCAGTATGGAGGGACAGTTTCTTCATCTTTTCTGATCCCGCCTCATCATATATAATGCAGTGAACTTCTTTTCTACTACAAGAACCACCAGTATCTTTGTCTTCTGTATATCAAACCCCATCTTCACATATCCAAGTCGAACACTACACGTGTTGCCTTGTCTGGACATAACTCATTATTTGATCAGAATACAGGTCTGGTGATGTCATGGCTTTATAAATATTCCGTGGTCCATATTAGGAGAAGTGCAATGCATGACCTCATTAAAATTCAAGATTGATTGGCTATTTCGAAAGGCAACATCAATACAACCACCACTTGCCAAATTTGGAAATCACATGGGGCAGACATCAAAGAAAACGCTAGCTGCACTGTGTTGGCAAGCTCCTATCTTGATTGGCTATATGACATCACGTACATTTCCCAGTTTGAACAATTTACTCTATTCAGTAGGTCAAGGTGAATGATGGAACATTAGTGTAGTATTTAACTTGAAATGTGAAGATGAGCAAACCCATGTTATCAGAAGCGTGGTAAGTTGGTGCACCCTCAAAGGGATATGCCATCAACTTTTCTCATCAAATCAAGGGGTTACGTTAATCCCTCTGATACTTCATTCGCTCTATCAGAATTCAATCACCCCCAATATTGGAGAAACATTTAAATTGGCTGTTCTTTCAAACTTAATTACTCTCTAAAATCATTGAAATAGCAAAGAAATAATGGATTATCTGCATGATTTTGGGCCATTTTGTCAACTTCTTGCTCTAATAAACTTGATCCCTCTTCCCCCCCCCCCTCTGATTTTATGGTGAAATATTTCACCTCCTGGGATTGAATTATTAGAGGGATAACCTATACTATCTGATATAATGTGAAGGGTCAAAGTGCAACATGTTATGCCTTTACACCTACATGTATCTTTTGCAGAACTTAGAGTGATACCAAGGGAACCTCCCACCATTAAGAGGAACAAACGGGATCTCGCTAAACAGGCCATGCTCAACAGGCAAAAACGAGAAGCAGAAAAACCAGTGTTGTATGAAAACCGCAAGTCTCGTTTCCTTCGCTCCATACTACCATTACCAGTAAGGACATCTCGCAGGCTTCTGTCACAAGAACGAGAGGAGAAAATACAAAAGAGAAAACAAAAGAGGGAAGCAGATCAGGCCAAGATGAATATCCATTATGTTCCCAGAATTAACAGAGACATGTATCAACAAATATACAAAAAACGTGGCAGCTTCGACCAGATACGCTATGACCGAATGCAGAAGATCCTGTATCGTAAATATAACGTGAACAAAGAAAACTGTAATCAGCGTAAAGATTTTGAACTTCTGTTGCCAGGAGATGCTGGGTTTGGTATCGATGCCCAATTCGAAGCCCAAGGTCGTACCGCTCTCCGCTTGGCACATTTCCTCAGTAACTACCTTCAGAATGTCTTACATGGTGAACAGTTTGGTGATATCCGAGGCGACCGGTTGCTCAATGAGACCCATCTGTATGGTGAGGTCCTCGCCGCTATGCTAGGAGACTTCCGTATTTATGCTAGCGGGGTCTTCTTCGACAAATACAAATTTCGTATGGCTAGGCCGGAAAACAACAGCGATCCCCGCTTGGACAGTGGAATTACCAGAGAGTTCTTTGGACCATTTGCCTACAGAATTCCTGATCCCGGAGACGAAGGTCTGGACGAGTTCAAAGCTGTAGATTTTGCTGGTTTTAAGGAGAGTTACATCACCAAACGCTGGTTCATCGACATGAAGTCCAGATGGGCCACCAATTTCTATAGCCTGAAAAGGTTCACGATGCGTTCCATGGTACGTTATGACACAAACGGAAGCAGTCTGGTCCGGTTTGAACACTATCCATTGTTCTACCAAGCCCCACAGTACACAGATGGTGTTTGGCTGAGACCAGAGTTCAAGTGTGATGGTATGGTGAATGAATGGGTTTCCACCTATGTAGTACCATTCTTTGGTAAGAACAGTCTGCGGACAAGGCTGGAGTTCAAGTAAGTCACTTCTGCAGAGACATGCATTATCAAGCTCTTTGTGCAAATTAAACTACTAAAACACATCGTAATTGTTATGGTTTGGATTATACTTTATGCAATTTTAGTTCTGTAATTCGGCATTGAAAAGGTGATGTTTTCGCATTTATGAATGCAATATGAAATAATCCCATTAAATATTAAAGTGAAAATGTGAAAGCTATTTAATTTTCTTCTGAAAGTACCAGACTTTTATTGATGAGAACGTACATTGATCTCTTGACTCAACATTGCAGGGGTGTTGTTACGGTGGATGTCAAGTATGACACATTAGACCTGAACCAGTGTCCACAAGATTTTGATGTGGCCAGCGCCTTTAAGAACACGGCACGATGTCACTACGAGACCACTTATGTGAGTTGACAAATGTTTGTTTCATCCTCATTAATTGTCACAGGTTATATATAAAATTGTGTACTAATTTCAGAACACTACAGCCTTCCATAGTGCAATTTCAATCCTAGATGTATACAAAATATAGGCATGTAGACCCCATTACTTGCTGTGTTACATAAATTTTGTTTTCAAGAAACTGGAGATGGGGTGACACCAGAGCTACAGAAATCAGGATAAGGTTGATAGAGATTATATGGTTTATAAAAGTGCAGCTTCACATGGTCAACCTCACAGGGTGCTGCCATGTTGGAGAGAAAAATACTAATTGTGCCCATCTGTTAACATGATACCATTTCTGCTCCCAGACATTCACTGGTAGTTGGCCAATGGCCTAGATGGGGTGGTTTGCTAGGATCGGTATTATCATAATGACATTCACTGCCAGGATTTTATCAGTGGCAGGTCAGGGTCATAGTCTTCGTGCATGTTTTCTTCCTGTTTTCATGAATACAAAGTGGAATTTGGTCATGCAAAGGATGAAGGTTTGGGAGTGTGTTCAATGTCAGCTGATGAGTGATTTGTTGACTATCTACATACAAGTGGATCGAGCAGTATTGGAGTCATTTTATTAGTTTATTGAAAATTCAATTCAGTACAGAAGATATTTCATTTAGTTGTATTATTATTCTAAAAGCTTGTCTCAAGTGGAACTCCTCGGCAAGTCCATCAGAATTTGACAAAGAATATATAATCCTTTCGTGCAGCAGAAAGCCGACTTGAACAGACATGTGATTGTTGTAAATTCTTGGTACGATGGTGTATGAGAGAAGCCCCACTAGTTTGACCCTCTTCCTTGGCACTGGCGGAATAATCACTTGGCAGTTAATGTGATTGTCTTCTTGTGCCAAAAAAGATGGCCGAATCAGACAGCAGAGACCACAATCTGGCAATCATGCAGGAAGAGTATTACATGAAATTCATCTATTCATATTATATATAGTGCCATTTACCTTCTAATCATAAAGATGTCTTGTGTTATAATCTGAGTAACTCACTTTCAGAATCTTCTTTCTATAAACAGCCGCCCTGTGGGGCTTTGGATTGACCATGGTAGGTCATGGTAAGAATAGGCCTCAGCTCCTCAAGGAGCTTGTTGTAAGAGGCGACTGAGGCACCTGTGTGGTTCCCGGTTGTGAAAAGGAATAGGACCCCACCCGTGTGGTTTCCGGGTGTGAAAAGGAATAGAACCCAACATCGTTATATGACTGAAATATAGTTGAAAGCTACGTTAAATCATACTCACTCACTCTATAAACAGCCCATTATTGGAGTCTAAATAGCTGTTCTTGTATATTCATTGATGGGCATAGAATTATCTAGACTAAATAATGGCAATTTGTTATTATCAGAGATCTTTATATTATTGGTTTCTCGGTGAGATTACAGTACCTCCTGCTTCCTGTGCATCACACGTCTAAAATCAATGTGAAAATGCTGTACAGTATTTGAGACTAGTAGTCGAGAAGAATCCCAAAATGACAGACAAGCTCTGGTGAAGACTGATAACATGCCTTTAAGGTGTTTGAACCCGATAACAATTTCGTATGGTGCTGACATGATAGCACTCCATTTCCAGTCAACAGTCTGTCGGTTCAGTCTGCTGCAGGATGTCTTGATCTAACAACCTCTTGCATTATCAGGTCGGCCTCTCCAATTTTGGAGGTAAAAATGGTCGTTTTTCTTGAATAACTCCGAAAATATGAACAAAATAGCATATAGGTACATATGTTAACACATTTTGCCATTGATAGGATTTACAGTTAACTTGTTCGAACGTGTTGAAATGACAATTTGAAAAAACAACAGACCGCTTTCTATCTCCTGAGTAGATAGGCAACAATTTCTTCAAAGCATGTAAACCAATGTGAAAATATATCAATGTATGCGCCATTTAGAAAAAAAATGCTATTTTGTTAATATTTTCTGAGTTATTCAAGAAAAACGACCTTTTTTACCTCCAAAATTGGAGAGGCACATTTCCCCGACCTAATTATAGCCGGAGTTGTATCCACTTGGTCACAGTAACACACTATACCAATGGGTGTCTTAAAACTACATTTATACTTCGCACATGTGCTTGTTATACCTGGAAGAACTATGTCATTTGGCTTGTGTTTGATAGTTGCTGCTTAGCTCCCCTGCATTCCACTTCTCAGTATTGGAGGGAGAGTTCAGTACAAGGTAAACCCCATGAGCAAACGCTGAAAAGTTTTAGTACTGAAGTAATAGACTCATATAATAGATTTACACAGTTTTGGTATGGTTTCATACCTGCTGAGTGCTGCACAAATGAGCAGTTCTGGGCTCGATCCCAGGTTGAATCATACATGTACCTAGACTTAAAAAATGGAACTCGTTGATTCCTCACTTGACTGTCCACATGAAGAGGACATATCATGGACTGGTTGACCCATGCAGTGTCAGGATAATGTGATATAAGGTGGGGTGGGGGGTGATTTGGCTTAATATCACACTCAAGTTTGTTTCACTCATATATGGTGACATTCAGTTTGATTGGTGGAGGAAGCCGGTGTACCCGGAGAGAACCACCGCCTGTCAGCAAGTAACTGACAAACTTTCACGCACGGACCAGCTGGGCTTGAACCCGTGCTGGTTCAGCGGTGTGAGACTAGCGGTCACCAAGTATCAGGTCTATCTACAGCATGGTGCTTCATGGAGGCAACAATGTAAATACATGTAGGTGGCATTCGGACTGCCATGTTGCATGCAGGCACTGTCGTGATGAGACTGGAAAATTGCTGAAAGCAGTGATATTTAATTCTACTCACTCCTGTCTTGTGATGCCGAATACAATGCTGATTTACATGTAGGCTTCCTGGCCTAAATAATGCCACATCTATCAGGGATTCATAGACATCTAAATATTTAGTTTTTTTCTTGCTGAATTTTTGCTAAGTTTTTGTCGATCAATATTCCATTTTTCTAGAATTTTACCCCCTTAATGTGTAATATTCTAATACTTTAACATTAGCATTTTGCCAGAATTGAGTGTTTCATAAGTTTACCGTGATTCTTGGCTTCTCTATTGAGTTTTTGAGTGATATATTAACCCCTGATCTGTATGTATATATTTCTCATTGTAGTGTGAACACTTGCCTGGTAAGAAGTTTGAGATGGGCAGTTATAAATGTGAGTGTAAGGAAGGCTATGAGTACCCGTTCGTGGAGCAGGCCTGGTTCTTTGATGGACAGACTATGGAGGAGGAATGGAGGAAGAAAATGGCTGGAGAGCCAAACAGGTGAGTGAGGCAGCATCTGAGAAATGGTTGAATACAGGTCATAAATCATACCTGTCAATAGCTCTATTCAGAAAGTGTATTATCTCCCCTTGAATCAGTGATGCTCTTTAAGGTCGGAGGCATGAAAATGTGCTTTTGGAGAGCAAAGACCTCTTTTCACTTTTACCAAAGGTCCCTGCAATTATTTCCAACTAATGACTGAGAAATTATTCTATTACCGGTAACTATTTTATTACAGGGAATATCTGTCCATAGTTTTACATATAATTGATAGTTGTTCTTGTCTACATTTAGAAAAAAATAATATTTTAGAATAATTGAATAGCTGATTACCTAAATTATTGGTGAGGGCCTTGGCACCTACTGGGAATACTCTGAACCATTGCACCCCTAGTGGCACAAGGGAGATAATAAGACTAGGTTTGACAGGGTCACAATCCTGGACAGTCTCCTTATACGTACTCGATTGGTGAAGAATCAATACCTCCAATATGTGTGATAGGCAAAGCTAATAATAGTACTTGGAGTGCATAACTGAAAAGTTGGCATTTCGTGTTGACTAATTTGCACACAATTCCCACTTCTCGTATAGTAATGTCACTCCTACAGCAAACCACTATGAGACAATGGGACCATGGATTCTTGAATACTGCTGGGCAGAGTATGTCATCATTCCCCACAAAAAAACTAACATCATAGTATTTGGATAACAGCCGGTTTTATTTTTTCTGAACGCGACATTAAACCTTCTCTCTCTCTCTTCTCAAGCTTTTTATATGTTGTGGAATATGAATGCATCTGCAACACTGTTATACTGTTTGTATACAATGTAGTGATTTTTGTTCACAATCTGTTGTTAAGAATAGCCATTTAGCAACAGTTTGGCAACTATGTTTCATATTGTTACAATACATCATATTTCTGATACATTGTATATGGGAATTTGATACTGGTTAAACATTGTATAATCTCTGAAACCTCATGCAAATATAGAAGTCTCACAGGTTTTCATCTTCCTCAGTTTTTCATTTGTATAACCCTTTCCGGATTGTCTGATCTTCCCCTGAATAACTGTCGCTCTAAGAGGTATGAAAAGCTGCTTCCGAGAAGTAGTCGCCCCGATTTCACATTTAACAAAGGCACCCGAAATTATTTTGAAAAATATGTTAAAAGTATCCCAGAATATTTGTTTGCAAAACTATACTGTTGATATATTCTACATGAACTGATAGAGCCTGTATACATGTACATTAGAAAGAAAATTTTCTAGAAAAAAAGTAGAATATTTAATTAATGAAACTAATTGTGGGGGCCTTTTTGTTTTACTTGCCGGAAGTTCTCTGCACCACCTCACCCCTAGTGGAACAAGGGAGATAAAGCCCTTTCCGAATTGGGCTGTAGAGTAGAGAGACAATACATTTATGTCTTAAAATAAAACTGCGAAAACAAAAGAACAAAATGAAAATGAGCAGGAAAGTTTAATAATCGTTTGAAGAGAATATTTCATAGTTTTAATCAGTTGTTGAATTTGGATATATTTCCCAGGTTTGACACGCTGAGATGTCGTATAGGTGGTGCCGCAGGTATGACAGCCAGCTGGATATTGGTCACAGCCGTCACATTGATCTACTGGTTCTCTCAATAAAAACATATCATTGTTCTGTTGTGTATATATATATCAGTTTTATACCATATTATTTCTTGGTCCATTCCATTGTGAAATAACACTACACAACACTGTTAGTGCCTAAAAGATATATTCTTGAAGAGGAAGTGGTTTCAGCTATTTTACTTCGTGGAAAATACTTTTAGATTCTCCTTAAGACCTCAATGTACCATATAACCATATTTCACATTATTGAAGTGAAGATGTATAATAGCAGCAAGTTCGGGGATAATGACTGGTGAAGAAATACACTTCTTTGTATATTGAGGTAGACCCATTCTGTGATTGAGTGAAAATGTATATCACCACATTCATCTTTGCTGGCAGATCAGCCTTATATATATTGACTATCAGAACCTACCAGAGAATTCACCATTCTGGTTGTACCAGTACTGTAATACAGGGTTACTTCTCCATACGTTGAGCATATTTTCTTGTCCATGTGAATTATGCCCTGTTTTTCTTAACTGATGTTTAAAAGCTTGGACTACCTACTTGGGGTGTGCTGTTCTCAAGATGAATGTTTCTGGAATGCTGCTTCCTTTATTTACTGAGAAAGCACCTCGATTTAGGAGTGAAATTTTTCTACAATTTGGAGCAACTTCACCACTGAAGGAATAGGATGTCATCGATCGAGTTCACTAACTCCTAGTGCCTCTCTGCCATCTTATTAGCATCTATAAACACGTCACAACCATTTTAGTAATATTTGATTAGGTCAACTGCAGTAGGAGTCCAATTAACGGATTTCATCAAATGGCCACATCTCGGTCAAAATAAAGTATTCTTTACAGCAGAAACCTTGGTCGAAATGCTATTTTCAGAATGGTTATCAAGTCTTGTCACCATAGATTATGCAATTATGTTCATGTTGCACTCAAGACAAAAGATTTGGACAATGAGTCGGGTAATTGATTCATATTAATCATGATCAACATAATCAACATTGGGAGGGGAAGTAACCCCATGTTACGGTACCTTACAAAGCTTCTATTTGATCAGCTAGTTAAGAGCATGTGGATGTTTTACCAGGTCTGTCTTAAGGATGTCCGCTGGTGATTTTTGGCTTCGGTGGCCATTTTGCCTGTTTTTCCTATTAGGTTATCTCCCTTTCTTAGGTTAAGATTTAGGGATTTCCTTTAAAAGCCTTCTGGCTGAGGATTTTGCACAGCAACATCCATCCAAGTTGATAAATTTCGATAGACATTTTGATTATCTGCAAACAGTTAGAATATAAGAAAAAGTTAAATACTATTTATATGATTTTTTCATGAATATGCTTCAAAACCAGGGTTATTCCCTATGTTTTCTGGGTTATCAAATGGAGCATGGGTCAGTCCACTTAGGGTTGCCTACAGCTGGAAAATGCACGCCAACCTACAAATTATTCAGAAAGTTAATTACTTTGATTTACCAGCAGTGGACATCCTTAAGTATTTAAATAGGTGCTCTGCATATGCTATATGTTTAAAACATCCATTATGATTTCATAAGCATTCATAGATTGCCAGATTAAATGGATTCAGTTAATACTTGTGTGCATAATTGTCTTAAAAACCATGTATAAATGTCATTTTCTCACAATTCTCATATTCCAAGAACATGTATAGATTTCATATTTATCTGATAAATCTTTGACACCATACCATGTAAATTTGGACACTTGCAAGATCAAGAATTTGACATTTTGAGTTGAAAGATCCCTAATCATTTTCATAAAGACACAATCAATTTATATCTTTGCCATTACTATCGTTGTACTCTTTAGAGTTCATTGTGTAGATCTGTGTATAATTTGATATATTCTGTATATTTTGCCAGCATACTATACCAAAATACATGTATATGTTTTAGTTGAAGTAAGGAAATGTCAACCCTTGAAACAAGTATACTACAAATGAAGGAAAGAATATTAAAAAAAAGCCATTAATCACTAAATTACTAATGTTTGATAACATTAGAATATGAATATACTTTAAAATCAATGAATACCTAATGAAGCAGCAGAATGAGACTGGAGAAAAACAAAATCCAAAAAATGTTCCCAAAAGGTCACTGTTCAATACCCGTCTTGTAATCGCTTTTCACTCATTTGAATTACTCCCCAAAAACAAATATATATCTTTCACATTGGTGAGCTATTTCTCTCATTTGTGATATACTTGTTTCGAGGGTCCCCTGTTAATTGAACCACCAATACACCACAATTGCAAGAATATTCATCCTGTTGACTAGAATGTATGGTGGGTCAGAATTAGCACTATTTCCAACATGGCTACATCACCAAAAAGATAACAATGTTGGTCCAAAAGAGCAAAGAATTGTTTAAAGAACAGGATTCAATATGTCCTGGGGTTGCTTTCAGTTAGAATAAGGCTTTATCTTGTGTTTTAGTTATATATGGCATGCTATTGGTGTACCATAATACTTGATACCTGTTGTGAGGAGTAATTATTGGTTCAGTCATGTTAATTCAAAGCCATATTAGTTGTAATCATATAATCTACTCTAATCCAGTTGAAGTGGATATTGAATCTTTACAGTATGTATGATTATGGATGTGGATAATCACACTACATGTATAGAGGAAACCTATTTTAACCTTTTTCATTTTACTGTACCATTACATGTTTTCTGAACACTTAACTTTAAATATTTTCAAGAAGCTTATTATGCAATATATGTATTGTAAATGTTACAGTGCCTGTAGACGAAATCCACATCATGGGTTTTATAAGGATCAACTTGATAAATTATATTTTCATAGAAACTGATATCGTAATTCACATGCAGCGTGTAACTGATGGCACCTGATCTATTCCATATCTTGACTAGTGTGATATTTGTACATAAATCAACCAATCCGGCCCACATATATTATCAATGTCATTGATCAATGAGCCATTGTACATATGTAAATTCCACAGATTTTTTAATGAATAAATTTTATATATCCCTTTCCGGTGTTTTAGTTTGGGGTTATTGCTGCACATTGGTTCTTGAGTAATCCAATTCTGCTGGGTTCAGGGAAAAGTATTTCTCCTGAAGAAGTCTTCGTTTCTACGTCCTCGTGGAGAAATCAACTATCTATATGGTATACAGATGGGGTTTGTACACACGGTGATTCAGCAATTCTCTCATCATATATATTTTACCCCTTGGACAAATTAGGCAGATCTGTATCATCAGACTCTCCGTATTTAGAGATTATTGTATACCCATTTCCATATCGGCCCTGGTATCAGCCCGAGACCCCCATATCAGCCAGAGGGCCGAAGGCCCGAGGGCTGATATGGGGGTCGAGGGCTGATGCCAGGGACGATATGGAAATAGGTATATCATAATCTGTTTATCACATATTTATAGATGAATGGTAGCATTGTATTGACAAAACAAGTAGACATAGATTTTAGTTTTATATGAAACTTGTTGCTGCTGAAACTGTTTCATCGAAAATTGGACCCTCGGTAAAATGCAGCCAACGTTGCTAAAATTTCTTAGTCCCATTTTGATGATACACCAGAGCGAAAAGATTCAAATTCAGGATCAATTATCGAATGAGTATACATACTTCAAAACATTTAATACGTAGCCAGATCCAGTCGAAAAGCAAAAAAGTGCGCTCGGTCAGACTGTGGAGAGAATGAGACGAGCTCCTCGAGGGGAAACCACTCCTGTGCGCGATATCAGCCCAAGGGCAAATAACCGATATCAGCCCAAGGGCAAATAACCGATATCAGGCCCGCGCGTGAGGGCAGAAATCCATATCATGATATGGAACGGTGTCATTCCACATTATCAACGGGGCTAAATGACCAGTATCACAGGCAAATATGTGATAATCAAATTTATCACAGTATCCCTATACTATAGCCAGGCTCTCCAAATTCAAGCAACAGTTGCAACTGGCAATGGGCCAGAAGCCTATTGAAGATGATCGACGGTGACCTATCGTATTTGGATGTCAAATTCCCCATTTAAAATAGAGTAGATGCTATCGACATGATATTCACACAGAGTAAACTGCAATTAAAGCATGGTATTCTATGGTGGTCTGTTGCAATCATATCTAGGTCCAGTGACATCACACTGTCTTAATACATATATTTCAAACTGAGTTTCAACACAGACTCTGTTCCAATGTGCATGTTTCACCAAAATCTGGGAGATAGTGACTCATGAGTGACAAGTCAATTTGAATGTTGCATTTAATTTCCCAGATTTTGGAACATGCATATTGGAACAGTGAGTCTGTGTTGAAGCTCAAAGTATACATACCTTAAGCTTGAATCAAGAACTGGAAAGTACATACAAAGTTTGAAATATATGTATTAAGGCAATGTGATGTCACTGGACCTAAATATGATTGCAACAGACCACCATAGAATACCATAATTTATTGGTCAAATCTTCACCTGCTATTGCTATGGCCTTATCTCCCTTTGGAGAATCCTTTGCAAAATAATTAAAACGAAAGTTGTCTCCCCTTATGGAGCTCAGCTAGGTTACGTAAGCCCCTGCTCTCTAATGATACTCCCTCTTTCTCATTGCATCTACTCGCGAGTGGTTGTATCAAGGAGTTGCTTATAGTGTGCTGGTTGGGTTTGACCTACGGTTGTATTTTTCTAAGCTAGTATTCTTGCAGTATTTTCGTAGACATTATGTCTGATATATCTGTCCCTGTAAATTCTAAATCTTTTCTTTCTTGTCGGCAGTTTTGGTCTAGTTTGGATGCTCACACTGTTTCTCATGCAAAGGTCACCTCTATTACCGTCAGTTCACGTGTATGGAGTGTCTAAGTTGGGATGATAGCGCCTGGAAGAATTATGCCCAGGCTAGACGAGCGTATTTATTACGGGCTACAGAAGATCCTGGTTTATCTGCGGACGAATGACCCCAAAATGAAATTGCTCTTGTCGGAGATTTCAAATTTAACGAAGATCTTTCTGGCTCTCGTTTGGATTTATCGCATAGACTCAGTCCTGCCATGTCAATATCATCGTCTATTAGAATTCTCCCCAGTGAGACTGTTGTACGAGAAGATAGGGATAAATTTCCAGACAGTTTAGATCCAGTTGGTAAAGACTTGTCTGGCGTGTCTGTGCACAAACCCGTTTCTTTGTTTGAGGCAACAAAGGATTCTGTCCCCAAGCCGGGTCTACTCGACCGCTCTTTTTTTATCGACGAACAAACGATTTCAGCTTCACCGCATGTCATTTCACCTAATCTTTTGCCGGACAGCCTGTCTCAGTCCAGATCTATCAAAAAGAAAAAACTTCATCGCATGTCGACCTCGCCTCTGCGTTTTAAATCTCGACCTTCTTCTGCTGTTTTAACTAAATCAGCCTTTCGGACTACGGCTGGTCGTTCGGACTCTACTTCGATTTTTCAAATTGCGGATTTACAGCCTTCGGTTTCTACGTTTGTTGACCCGTCACTACGTCGTTCCCGTTCTTCTAAACGACGTTCTTGTACATCGCAACGCCGTTCCCGTTCTCGTTCGCCTGTACGTCGTTTTGTTACTCATCTCGTCGTTCTCATACACCTGTACGTCGTTCTCGTTCTCCTGTTCGTCGGTCTCATACACCTCAACATCCTAGTACTTCTTTACGGCTTTCCCGTTCTCCGGTACGCCGTTCTCGTACTCCTGTTCGGCGTTCCCGTACGCCTCCACGCCGATTGCCACGTCGTTCTGCCTCACCTCCCTGTCAGGGTCGTCAAGTTCGTCAGTCGCAGACTCCATTTCTTGATCAATCTTTTGATCGTTTATTGTCTACCTCTCGTTGTCGGCCCGTCGTTTGTCTACCTCTCGTTTGTCGGCCCTCATCTTCTTCGGATAGTTCCGAAGATTCGTCATCGATGTCATTTACAGACAAGATGGCGGCTCTTTTGGTTCTCGTTCCGGACATCCCCGTTCCTACTACTGCTGTCTCTTCATCCTCTCGGGTTAAATGTCCAACAGCGGCTTCTTCCGCGTTCACGTCTGGTTCTACTAAGACGCCTCTTACGTGTGCGCCGTCTCCGGCTTGGGAGTCTAATTGTATTGGTTTTGATCGTCAGTTGGAGGATGACAACAAGTTTAAGAAGCCCTCGTTTTCATTTTACCAACTTCATGATAACGTTCTTCCCGACAAACCTCCCAAACGTGATCGTGATTTGAGCCAGGTTTCGAAATCTTCTAAAACGACTTCTATTGGGGTTCCTACCAAAGTTGTCGATAATCTTATGGAGATGTTGCTGGCAATTCAACGTATTACATCCTTCACCGATTGGTTTTTGTTGGCCACATCTCGGCTTACTTTAGATCCTGCTTTACTTCAGCGTGATTGTTCGGCTCGTTTGTCTCCTGGTCGTCTTTCCTATTTACGAGCTTTTATTGCCATGCTCAATATATCTAACCGTCATGTCATTGAGGCTGGTGCTTTTTCCTATGTTTCGCTTCTTCAAGCTCGTAAAGCACTGCTTCAGTATGTCAAGCCTGACGTTCCATACTTTGTTAAAGACCAACTGTTACAACAGCCGTTATCCTCTAAGTTTGTTTTCAACAACGCAATCGAGTCCGTCATGCCTAGTATTCGTGAGGAGAGGACTTCTAGATTGATTTCTGCCGCGGCTCGGCGTCCAGCCTTTTCCGTTGACCGGAAGCCTAACCGGAATCGTGTATCCAAACCTACCCAGCGTGACGGTTTTCCACCTGGTAATTTTCGTGGTTTCGACAAGCCTCCATAAGCCCGTGGCCGTCGTTCCACCCGTGGGAAATTCTCCAGAGGAAGAGGTGCTTCCAACAAGTGACTATCCGTATTCCATCTCCCTTCCTCATACCAGAGTTTTTCATCTGCCCGCTTTCCGCCATTTCTATCATCAGGTCGTCGGCGGCCGTTTACAACATTTCTGGGAGAATTGGCAGCTCATAACAGACGACGACTGGATTATCAAGACATTGAAGAATGGATTCCTCTTGAACTTTCAGTCCCAGCCCAGACCCATCTCTCGGCCTCGCCCTTCGCTACTGCCAGTTGCCGCAGGACACGTTCAGACGCTTCTTTCCTCTGTCGCCACGCTCATCGCCAAAGGTGCCGTCAGGGAGCAGGCGCATGCCGAAGACAGCGTCGGTTTCTAGTCATGTCTTCCTTGTCCCGAAGAAAGATTCCGACCATATGCGTATGATCATCGATCTCAAGCGGCTCAGGACACGTTCAGACGCTTCTTTCCTCTGTCGCCACGCTCATCGCCAAAGGTGCCGTCAGGGAGCAGGCGCATGCCGAAGACAGCGTCGGTTTCTACAGTCATGTCTTCCTTGTCCCGAAGAAAGATTCCGACCATATGTGTATGATCATCGATCTCAAGCGGCTCAACAAGTTTCATCTGGCCTCGCCGCCTCATTTCAAGATGACGTCAGTCTCATCGATCCGGGCCCGCGTACATCGCCGGGATTGGTTGGCCTCCATCGATTTGCAAGACGCATAACTCCATACACCTATTCATCCTCGTCATCGGCGGTTCCTTCGTTTCACCATCAACGATCGTCGGTTCGAGAGGCAAGTCCTCTCGTTCGGAGTCAACATCGCCCCATGGCTTTTCACCCGTATCACTTCTCCAGTGATGGCGTTTCTCCATCTACGGGGCATTCACATCGAGGTTTACATAGACGACATCCTCTTGTGGGCTGCGGACAAGTCCCTTCTCAACGCTCAGGTCCGTTTCACTCTGCTCGTTCTACGTTATATCGGGTTCATACCTCACCCTCAGAAGGCAGAGTTGGTTCCAGCGCAACTTCGTCGTTACATCGGGGCAGTGTTCAATACTCGCCAACAACTGGTGCGCCCCCCAGAGGACCGGTGGACCAAGACTCAGGCGTTGATACCAAGGTTTTTGTCATCTTATCAAACTCGTCAGCGGTGGCAAAGCCTTCTGGGTTTACTCGCATCCACGCAGGACCTTACTCTTTACGGACGTCTCCAAGTTCGGCCGCTGCAGTACCATCTGTCTCCTTATCTTCTGACGTCATCCCTCAATCCTTTAGTTCCGGTATTGACGTCTCTACATCCACATCTGATTTGGTGGCAGTCCCGCCACAACGTCATCGGGGAGTTCCCTTCCGATTTCCATCTCCGGATCACCATCTCTACACCGATGCTTCCGAGACCGGTTGGGGAGCCCATCTGGACGGACTGGAGGTGTCCGGCAGATGGTCGAGGTTGGATGCCAGACTTCACATCAACCTTCTGGAGATGAAGGCAGTCATCCTAGCAGTTCAGCATTGGAGTTGGCGTCTCGTGAATTCGTCTCTTCTCATCGCTACAACTCTAATGTATTGCTCACATCAACAAGATGGGTACCACCCGATCTTTCTCAACGTTTCGTTTGGTGTGGGATCTTTACGACTGGGCTCTCATTCATCACTGTCATCTCAATGCTCGCCATGTCCCGGGTCGGTTCAATGTCTTAGCGGACCGCCTTTCTCGTCCCGACACCGTGCTTCAGACCGAATAGCAACTTCATCCGGATGTCTTCCGCCAGATCTGCAGTATCTGGGAGACCCCATTGATCGACCTGTTTGCGACGAAGAACAATGCACAGCTCGCCCTCTTCGCCAGTCCGATTCTGGACCCTGAAGCTTTCGCCATAGACGCCCTTTCAATCAACTGGGACAACC
This sequence comes from Hanleya hanleyi, assembly GCA_036873755.1. Taxonomy (NCBI): domain Eukaryota; kingdom Metazoa; phylum Mollusca; class Polyplacophora; order Lepidopleurida; family Hanleyidae; genus Hanleya; species Hanleya hanleyi. The sequence continues at coordinate 15,836 of JAVTVY010019268.1, read as the reverse complement.
ATGGCCCTGATTCAGGAAGTTCTTCAAAAGATTACTCACCACGACTGCGTCATTCTGCTCGTGGTTCCGTGGTGGCCTCGTCGTCAGTGGTTTCCGGTACTGGTTCCGCTTCTCACCGCGCCGCCACGTCGTCTTCCAGTTTGGCCCAGCCTGTTGCGTCAACCTCACGGGATAATACATCACAACCCGCAGTGGCTCAACTTCCACGTCTGCAGACTATCCAGAGTGCACTTACAGTCCATGGATTGACGATGGTTTCAGCCAATCGATCTTCCACATCGCAGCTCTATCAATCGAAATGGACCTATTTCGTCTCCTGGTGCCGAGAACGTGATTCTGATCCTGACTCTGCCTCTCTTTCCTTAGTAGCTGACTTCCTCCTTCACCTACATCGTGATAAGAAGTTTCAAATCAGCACCATTGAGGGGTACCGGTCTGCTTTGGCTAGGGTTTTACGTCTTTCGACCGGCATCGACATTAGTCTGAACGACAATATCTCTGCTCTCCTACGTGCTTTCGCCTTACAGTCTCGCCGTACTCGCCAGCTGTTACCGAAGTGGGATATTGGTGTGGTTCTTTGTGCCCTGCTTCGTCCGCCCTTCGAACTTTTACAGTTCGCCTCTATTAAAGCTGTTTCCTACAATACTGCTTTCCTGACGGCTTTCGCTTTGGCGTCTAGAGTTTCCGAGCTTCACGCTCTGGAAAGGTCGTCTTTGACCTGGACGGCAAATTGGTCTCGCATTTCTTTTCGTCCCGTTCCTGAGTTCATCGCCAAGAATGAGGCTGTGCGCCAAGGTCCTTGTGCTCAACGTTTGTACTCCATCCCTGCTTTATCAGATTTTGTTCGTGACCTTGAGGACGACATCCTGTTATGCCCTGTACGAGCCATACGTCACTATCTCACTCGTACCTACCCTGGTCGGGGTTCTCGTCGTCTGTTATTCCTGTCTCTTCAGCCAACGACAGTGCGTGACATCACCAAAAATACTATTGCTTCTTGGTTGAAGAAGACCATTAAGTGGACATATCCACTTGCCATTGACGCTCCCCCACTTCTGGCCTCTGCTTCTTCCCATGAAATTCGTGCCATCGCTACATCATGGCCTTTATGGAAGAACCTATCCCTTCGTGACATTGTCCAGTCCTGTGCATGGAGTGCCAATTCAACTTTTACCGATTTCTATCTGAGAGATATGTCAGGACAATCAGATAGAGTGACCACGCTTGGGCCGCTGGTAGCTGCCCAGCACGTGGTCCAGTAACTTCCAAAAAAGAAGCGGGGGCGGGGGGGGGCGGCGGTATCTTCGTTCAGCGCAGCAAGTCAGTCAATCAGCCAGCTTGCTGCATCATCACATCTAATCAGCCATTTCATATGTCCACTATATTACATGATCACCTCAATAGGTCAGCCAGTTGCCAACTCACAAGACATCTTTCAAGGCCTGACACAATGGCGAGTATTGGTTTTTAGGTATACTTTGTGTCAGTTTCAGGTTTAAAGTACAGAGAGTTGGTGCATGAGGGCAATTATGACCAACTTACAAGATCATCTCAAGAGAGTCAGCTGCTGTCAACTCACAAGTCATCTTACAAGACCTGACACATTTGTGAGTATTACTTTCAGGTTTACTAGTGTCAGCAACAAGGGACTAAAGTCCAAAGAGTTGACGTAAGTCGTCTTGTGGACTTAAAAGTGTGGTATAAGATGGGCACCTTGTATACGATGTTGCCGGGATGTACAGGACCGCTTCTATTCGTTATACATTGCTTACCACTTGAATACTCACAGCGCCACCGGCCCGAGTTCCTTCGTGGGGATAAAATTGTGCACCACATCCACGATCACGGTTTGCATGGACGAGTAATTAGTGGCCACATTCAACCATCTATTATGATTACTCCATGATTACCCACAGCGTCACCGACCAGGGTCCCTCTTGTCAAGTACTAGTGTGCCATGTCCGTGATCATCTCAGCGGTTACTCTGCCTGCTATAGGAACTACAACAAGGCCGAGGTTCCCACCTCCATATGTTGGTAGTGAGCCATAGCAATAGCAGGTGAAGATTTGACCAATAAATATTAAACATTTATAAACAATGTTAGTATTTATTATCAAATCAAACCTGCTATTGCTTTGATTACCCTGCCCCTCACTCCACGGCCTTGCACAACACACATCTCGGGCTATAAGAGTGAGAAAGAGGGAGTATCAGGAGAGAGCAGGGGCTTAAGTAACTTATCTGAGCTCTCTAAGGGGAGACAACTTTCGTTTTAATTATTTTGCAAAGGATTCTCCAAAGGGAGATAAGGCCATAGCAATAGCAGATTTGATTTGATAATAAATACTAACATTGTTTATAAATGTTTAATCTTTAATTGCAGTTTACTCTGTGTAATAAAATCGTAAAAAATTTAAATAAATATTTTCCCACACTGGCAATGGTCTTTCATTTGATGGAAACTTTACTTGAGGGTTTACGATCACTTTAACACATCTCTTGAAAGATTAGAGCTCTCCTCTCCAAAATTGCCAAACACTGTCCTGTGCATCGGAAAGTGCCCTTTCTCTACTAATCATCGACTGCGCATACTCACCATGATGCCACTGCTCAACCTGGACAGCACCCCGGGCTTATTTTACACGAGAATTACAATACGACTATTATGGAAAGCTAAATCTCCAAATAATCAAACTCTCAGTTATCGAACCGAAAACCTAAGTTTTCTAATAGATAACTTAGTAGAATATAAAGGACCACTGGACCCTCATTTAGGGGAGGACAACTGTTTGAACAATTTATTGCGGAGGTCAAGGGGAGGTAACGATAACGTCAATTCCTGGTCAAAGGTCACATCCAGGGCAAAGGTTATGTGAAGGTCAAAGGTCGCATCTGGATCAAAGGTCATTTCCAGTCACGTGACGGCCCAGCAATAATGTTGAGACCCCAGTGACTCCCAATGTGAATCTCCCGGAATGCCTGTATGGTCCCCGACAATACCGCCAGCACTATGCCCAGCCTAAATGGCCAGTGGGGAACCCTCAGTTTATCCATACAGGTTTCCCCAAAACTGTATTGGCACGAAAAAAAAAAAAATTACAGGAAACCATGGGAAGAAAGACTTATGGGTGCACTCCACACTTGCCACGGTTTCGTACAAAGGGGCCCTCCCTAATTTTATAATAAGGAAGGTCGCTCGATTTTGACAGCATTGTAATTCTTCTTACCTTTCTACTAACTGATTCTATAGTATCACCCTGCTGGACGTAACCATTTCACCAAACGAGGATATAACAATTGCTTGTTGATCGCACCCACTCGCCACTACAGAGTTAATCGTGTCCGGAATTGAATATCTGGCGGGCCAAAATCCGCACTTTTTCGGGAAGCGAAAATGATGATTCCAAAAAACGAGTAGGTCGACCCCCTGTTTTTTTCGCCATTTTAAATTGTCCTTTGGACGGGAAACACTTTAACATACATAAAAAGAAAATCATTTCACACGTTTTTTCTGGGTTGCGGGTAGAATTTGACACATTTTCATATATTTTATGGCGTTTTTCAGAAATGTTGAAGAAGGTTTAAGGAGGATTGCACGTCTTTCCTTTTCAATTTCAATACCTCACAAGTCTCCTGAAGTAATGGCACGAGTGTGCCCATTTAGAAAATATATACTTTTACAGGGCTTTTGTTAAAGATTTTACATCTATTTATGGCCAAAGATTCGAACCCATGCCTGTTTTTAGTCGCACATCATTTAGGCGTGCAATGCACCCTATAGTAATAAACATAACCAATAGGTGTTGTACCATGTTATTATGACCAGTCTATAATCAGTGCGACCCCAGGGTCGAGCGTTTATTGTCCAGTATGTCTCCACAAACAATAAACATACAAAATGGCGGTGCTTGCTTTTGGAATTCCCCTTTTTGGCATCAATTGCGCTGCCCTCTGGAGGCAAGGAAGACAACTCTGACTGGGCGAACCCTCAGTAGGCTAAATCCCGTGTGATCTCCCCTGATTTGCACATTTGCATCTATACGGGGAATGCATGTATGGGGTATAGGGGTGGTAATCTTTTTTCTTGTGGATTTTACTATGGGTTGTGGGATCTTGTTTTCTTCGTCTCGAGCTGTAGAACACGATGGGAGGTGTCTAGAAGCTGAGCGGTGAAATCTTTTGAAACGTCCCGGAGGTCTGGCTAGGCCCATACTGGCTCAGTGGACAATGTTGAACCTAATGGGAAACCCACACATGCTCATTGCGGTATGGTTTGTGGGATCTTGTTTTTCACGTCTCATCACGTAGAACACGATGGGCGGGGTCCCGAAGCGATTGAAAATATTTTGAAAAAGTTACTGTGCGCATGCGTAGTGGGTAAATAGCGCTGGTTTAACCTTTTTGGGGGCCGAGAGGGGCCTCTAGTGGTCTGATTGGGTCGTATGAGGTATCAATGTGTAGCATACGAGGAGGAGCATCCGACGGGAGGGGCGTGACCTGGAACTGGCGTCATTCTGCGCGTGCGCAGTAGACTAAGTGTATGGAAATAGACGTTTTGGGATCGAGAGGGGCCCCTATTGGACCGATTGGGCCGAGGGAGGTATCAATGTGAAGCATACGTGAGGAAGCATCCGACGGGATAGGTGTGACGTGGGACTGACGTCATTCTGCGCATGCGCAGTAGACAAAGATTATGGAAATACACGTTTTGGGACCGAGAGGGGCCCCTAGTAGCACGATTGGGTCGAGTGAGGTGTCAAAGTGAAGCGCTCCTCCAGGGCGATCAAGTCTTGGGTGGGTGCATGTAAAATTAGGATTTATCTCGAAAATATAAAAAGCGGAACACGGACTTTACACCTAACCCATAAGGAATACGGGGAATGCATGTATGGGGTATACGGGTGATCATTTTTTTTCTTGTGAATTTTACTATGGGTTGTGGGATCTTGTTTTCTTCGTCTCGAACTGTAGAACACGATGGGAGGGGTCTAGAAGCTAAGCGGTGAAATTTTTTGAAAAGTTCATGGACGTCTGGATAGGCCCATACTGGCTCAGTGGACAATGTTGAACCTACACCGGAGTCCCGAAGCGATTGGTTGATTTTTTTTTGAAAAAGTTACTTTGCGCATGCGTAGTGGGTAAATGTGGGTGGACGTTTTGGGGTCTAGGTGAATCCCTAGTGGTCCGATTGGGTCGTATGAGGTCTCCTACTGACGCTCTCGTGGAGGAGCATCCGACTGGACTACTGTATCCGACTGGCCTTAGTAGAGAAAGCAAGCATTTTGGGGTTTCTTTTGGGGTAGAGATGGACCATGCGTGGTCCAAATGGATCGCGCGGGGTATCAGTGTGAAACTCTGGTGGGGTAGAGACAGAATGGCGTGTTTTTCATTGCAAGTCGCGTCAATCTGCGCATGCGCAGTTGGGTGTAGTAAGTAAAGTGGTCATTTTGGGGGTGCGTGGGGGTGTGTAGAGAGGGACCATCGTTGGTCCGAATGCGTCGTGTGGGGCGTCATTTTGTAGCTCTCGGTGTGTAGTCCACGATTTGAGGCATGTCCACGTCATCTGTGACGTCATTGGTGACGTTATCAGTAGAAGTGTTAGCGAAAGCGGGCATTTTGGGGGTATAGAGGAAGGTTTTTGGGGTATAAATGGACCATCCGTGGTCCGAATGCGTCGTGTGGGGTGTCTTCTTGTAGCCTCGGGGTGCAGACTACGACTTGAGGGATGTGCATGTCATCTGTGACGTCATCGGTAGGAGTGGTAGCGAAAGCGGGTATTTTGGGGGTGTAGAGAAAGGTGTTTGGGGTAGAGATGGACCATTCGTGGTCCGAATGCGTCGTGTGAGGTGTCATCTTGTAGCCCTCGTGATGTAGACCACGACTTGAGGAACGTCCACGTCATCTGTCACGTCATTTGTGAGGTCAGGAGTAGGAGTAGTAGCCAAAGTGGACGGTTTGGGGGTGTGAAGGAAGGGGTTTGGGGTAGAGATGGACCATTCGCGGTCTAAATGCGTCGTGTGAGGTGTCATCTTGTAGCAACGCCTACCAACGCCAATCTTAACGCTTCAACGCCCTGGTGAATTAGCCCTGAAGCTCTGATTTTCTAGATATTCTATGGAATTGACACTAATTCATCGAAATGCGGTGACGCTCGTCAACGCCTGTCGTTACGTCTTAAGGCCCTAGCATAAGGCCTTGCCGACATGATATAGACCGGAGAGAGAACAACAACAGCAACAATAACAAGGATGACATATGAGAGAACAACAACAACAATAAGTTTTCATATAGTTTATTCTCCCCAATGTTACATCATACCTAACCCGCTGAGGGAGCCGCGTTGGGTATGTTTACAATTCAAGTACTCTTGTCCATTCAGAGGCCGCCATTTGGCGCTGTACCTGTCATATTCGTACTTGCCTGTTGTCCAATCAGAAGTCGTCATTTCAGAAAGTTCAATCTTCGGCCATGTTCGCTCTCATCCGTTTGTTCTAATCGTCGTCGTTCAAGCCTGGATATTGTTCGGGCAGCATGTCCGGAAACAGTTGTTTGCGCATTCTGATCGCATTTTTCAAGGTAACCCCATATCCTCTTCCAAGTGACGCTTGGTCTTCATGATAGACCTGTGCGTGGGATCGCCATTCATTTCAACGGGAGCAGGCTATACTGTTTATATATAACCATGACTGTTTTCCTGATGCAGGGGCGCATTTAGGTGTATGCCAGTTGTACGTTATCCTCTTCGCCGTCTTCAATTACCGCAGCGTAAATATGAATAGCTTCATGCACGATACGATCTCAGAAGGTAGGTTCTTTCTCACTTTCCTGGGACGTAGGCTGACTATCTGAGGTCAAGCTCTCTGTATCACTAGATAGACTCTCAGCAATCTCTGTTTCGGTATCAGTCGGTGGACTCTGTATCCGCAGTCTCTGTATCCGCTTCTTGTGCCTCGGAGTCTTCAATCCCATGTATATTTTTCTCGTGTCGCATCATATCCTAATCTCTGGTAAACGTACGTTCGCACTCAGAACACGTATAAACCATGTTGACGGTTGAACGTCGACTGTGCACGTTTTTGGAATACAATTGCTTTTACAGACAGTAACGCCCGCCAACGCCCAGCTTAACGTTTCAACGCCCTGTTGAATCAGCTCAAAAGCTCTGATTTTCATGGAATTGACGCTACTTCATCGAAATGGGATGACGCCCGTCGTTACGCCTCAACGCCCTTCTCAACACCTTAACGCCCAATCTTAATAGTCTAGTAGCCAATTCTCAATAGAGGCTTAAAATCGATTTTTACTGCACCCCTCTGTGAGTAAAGGTTTGGCATATTTTTTGGAGAGATATACCTTTCTAGTACCAGGAAAACCATGTTTGCCAATTTGTATCACGGTCAGAGCTGAGATTTCGGGGTTTGAAGAGGTGGGTATGGAAAAAACTTAGTGAATTAAAAGAATGAGGTAGGCGTACTAAAATTTCCATAACTTTGTCAATTTTTAGTCAATATGCTATATTTTATCATACATGTGATCGACAGTAACCAGACATCCTACGTACTACAAAAAAAAATCATTGGCGAATAAACGATGGCATTGCTGCGGGGCCGTATCCAAATATCGGATAAATTCATCATTTTTCTCATATAATGAAATAAAAAGTATTTTTGTAGTGAGCGCGCCTGGATAGTTTTAAGCCAAATTGACTTATAATAGTGTGACGGGGTATGGAGAGCTATGCCTGAAATTTTCAGCCATGTCGGACATCTCAGCAAAACCACTGACAGGGGCCGCGGAGCTTTAGCCCCCCGCCCCCCCCCCCCCAACTTTTTCAGACGTCTATTATTTTTTAAATTATTTTGTAAACGTGAAGATCGACAACCATCCAACTGGTAAACAACTCGTCTGTTTACTACATAACTAAATGAACAGTTTCCCGATTAAAATACCCGGGGGTAAATCAGTGCATGATCAGATATTCATTATGTAAAGCTGATCTCAGCGCTGTCAAGGGCAAATCATCCGAACAAGAAAAAATGAAAAAAACTAGAGCCTTAGGCACTGAAACGGGGCTATTTAAATGTAAAATAGGCTGTTGGAATAATTCCACTAACTCTTGGATTTTCAGTCCCCATGGCGAAGAGCCATACAATTTGTAGTCTCACACATTTCTCTCAATAAGGCATAGTGCAATAGTGTAATTGTACACATATATATATTTAAAAAAAAAAAACTTGTGACCGATGGGACAGACATTTATCATGAAACCAACCTGATGAAATGATAAATAATGTCTTCTCTGCATGTTACCAATATTTGTAAAATATTTTTACTTTTTTCAGATTAAAAGCATATCCTTCAGCAGTAAATGACAAAAAATGAATATTGAGATACAATGTAAAATCCTAATGGTTAGATGTACTGGAGCTATGCTGGGATGTATCCTCTCATGGCATCATATTATTTACATGTACCTCCTCCTGCCAGTACACCCGTAGTTTGGAAGATTACAAATTCTGACAATGGTTGTATGCAGACTTGTACATGTAGATCACTGCATGCTATCTAAAGATGACTTGGAGTTTGACCCTATCAATTGACCCTATCAGCTAAGTGAACCAAGCCACTGACCTAGGTCAGGCATGTGTCATGCATGTGTCTATGCTCTAAATGGTATAGAGGGTCTGGTGAAGGGGATGTTTGTGTGTTAGTCCACAAGTTACATACCGTGTATACAATTTCTGCAAGAATGGAAGCCTAGAAAATTAGAATTTCTTGCCACCATGGCAAACATATGATAAGTCTGCCTTAAACTATTTTCCTCTGTATTTGTTAAGTGTTCTAAATAAAGTTTTCATCAACCAGTGATTTATGGCATCCTTTCAGGAAAACTCTCTAAGTCAACCTCTGAATAGTATCCTTTTTGTATTCATGCTCTAAAGCAGGAAATCTCTGTGAAAATAACATATGAACATATATAAGAATAACAGAAAATATTTAACTTCACTAATATAGACCAGGTGAAACAGAATCTAGCCAAAATAGTTGACCAAACTATCTGCAGTAGCTGAATAACTTGAGGACTTTTTTCTTCTGCTCTTCCTCCCAAAGCCTAAAGCAGTTAAATAAACAACCAGTCACCCTGGCAACGGTACCAAATGTGCTCAAGTTTTTCATCGCTACAATACAGGACCATTAGTCCCTACGGGACTAAATCGCCCCGTAAAAATGGCGCTGTTGTTTGTGGCCACAGATGAATATATAGATCGTCATGGCATGGAATACACCTTGGGACTGGCTCCTTTTTAGTAAATGTTCGTGAGTTAATCGTGTATGGCCGATTCTACATCGGCTGATCATGGTTTGGTCGAAACATTTCTGGCTGTTCAGATGAGTATAGCCTACAGTTTTTTTGAACTCCTGAAGTTTGTTATTATTTAGAGCATCCCATAAAGATTGAAACAGCCATCTCACATAAGTGCAGATAGAGGGTCTGAAATCGCTATATGGGATTCCAACAGGATCAAGCTCATCATCTAGGGCTGCCATAGCGACCCTATCAGCCTCAGTATTACCTATGATGCCAACGTGACTAGGCAACCAATACAACCAATATCAATCTGTTGATCAAATCTACAGTCATGTAGTTGTAGAATACCCCAGCTAGTGGGATGAGTCGAAGTTCCACTTTTAATCGGTGAATCTGAGAATATGATATATTTTTTTCCTTTTACTGGACCCAATACCTTCTAAAGCCAACAATGTGAGTAGTATATAGCGCGTAAATGGATAAGATAGCGCTTCACTGCGCATGCGCAGAAAAAAAATGTGGCGGTATTGTGGCGGTGTGCGCAGGAGTGTTGTGCGCAGGTATGACGTCACTTCCGGTTGGGGTGAATGAGGCGTGACCTTGGGGGCATGTATTTCTCCGCGGTGATGCGGTCTGGCGGTGATGCGGTCTGCTTCCGCGGACCGAAAGTAGTCCCAAAACCGTGGGTTTTCGTGGAAGTGTTCGGCAATCTGTAGGGACCGCTAGTGGACCGATGGGGTCGAGTGAGGTATCAAAGTGAAGCTTAGGTGAAGGGGCATCTAATGGGCTGGGTGTGGGGTTGACATATCGGCCTTCTGCGCATGCGCGGCGGCCGAAGGGTATGAAAATAGCCTTTTTGGAGCTAGGGGAGCCCCTAGTGGACCGATGGGGTCGAGTGAGGTATCAAAGTGAAGCATTCATGAAGGGGCATCTAATGGGCTGGGTGTGGGTTGACATATCGGCCTTCTGCGCATGCGCGGTGGCCGAAGGGTATGAAAATAGCCTTTTTGGAGCTAGGGGAGCCCCTAGTGGACCGATGGGGTCGAGTGAGGTATCAAAGTGAAGCATTCATGAAGGGGCATCTAATGGACTGGGTGTGGGGTTGACATATCGGCCTTCTGCGCATGCGCGGTGGCCGAAGGGTATGAAAATAGCCTTTTTGAAGCTAGGGGAGCCCCTAGTGGACCGATGGGGTCGAGTTAGGTATCAAAGTGCATTCATGAAGGGGCATCTAATGGACTGGGTGTGGGGTTGACATATCGGCCTTCTGCGCATGCGCGGTGGCCGAAGGGTATGAAAATAGCCTTTTTGGAGCTAGGGGAGCCCCTAGTGGACCGATGGGGTCGAGTGAGGTATCAAAGTGAAGCATTCATGAAGGGGCATCTGATGGACTGGGTGTGGGGTTGAATTAGGGTCATTCTGCGCATGCGCGGTGGCCCAAGGGTATGAAAATAGACGTTTTGGCATCTAGGGGAGTCCCTAATGGTCGAATGGGGTCGAGTGAGGTATCAACGTGAAGCCTAGGTGAAGGGGTATTTGATGGCTGGGTTGGTGCATGTAAAATTTTTCCTGAAAAAAAAAATACGGAACACGGACTTTATCGAAAAACCTGGGAAAATGCCTATATGGGGTATGAGGGGTATATAGGTCGCCGGGCTTAACGGGGCTTGTCTATCAATAGAGTTATCTCCCCTAGTTCCAGGGTGGGTGTATGTAAACATTTTCCTGAAAAAATACGGAATACGGACTTTATCCTAAATTACGGGAAAATGCCTATATGGGGTATGGGGGTATAGCACCATCCTGGGAAACCTACTTCTCCACATTTGCGGTATAGGTTGTGGGGTCTCGTTTTCTTAATCTCGTCAAGACAAACATGATAAGAAGTGTCCCGGAGCGAAACGGTGAAATTTTTGAAAAAAGTCACCGAGCCCCATATAGTCCCATACTGGGGTATAGGATCAATGTTTGTCCCCCTGGGAAACGTACTTCTATACATTTGCGGTAGGGTTGTTGGGTCACGTTTTACTCGTCTCGTCATTTAGAACATGATAGGAAATGTCCCCGTGCGAATCGGTGAAATTTTTGAAAAAAGTCACCGAGCCCCATATAGTCCCATACTGGGGTACAGGTTCAATGTTTATCCCCCTGGGAAACGTAGTTCTATACATTTGCGGTAGGGTTGTGGGGTCTCGTTTTACTCGTCTCGTCATTTAGAACACGATAGGAAGTGTTGCGGAGCGAATCGGTGAAATTTTTGAAAAAAGTCACCGAGGCCTGGGTAGGCCCATAGGCCTATACTGCATGGCTATGGGTGTATAGGCCCATACGGGGTGGACATGTTGGAGTCTAGGTGGGCCACTCATGGTCCAATGGGGTCGAGTGAGGTCTTATTTTGAAGCTCTCGTGGAGGAGCACTTGACTACACTAATGGTTCGTCCGTGTTCAATAGTCTGCGCATGCGCAGTCTGGCCGTAGTATAGAAAACAGGCATTTTGGGTGCTATGTAGGGGTGTGTTTGGGTTAGAGATGAGCTAATCACGGTTCGAATGGGTCATGTGAGGTGTCAAAGTGAAGCTTGTGTGGGGTAGAGTCAGAATGGTGTGTTTTTGAATGCATGTCGCGTTAATCTGGGACAGACATTTATCATGAAACCAACCTGATGAAATGATAAATAATGTCTTCTCTGCATGTTACCAATATTTGTAAAATATTTTTACTTTTTTCAGATTAAAAGCATATCCTTCAGCAGTAAATGACAAAAAATGAATATTGAGATACAATGTAAAATCCTAATGGTTAGATGCACTGGAGCTATGCTGGGATGTATCCTCTCATGGCATCATATTATTTACATGTACCTCCTCCTGCCAGTACACCCGTAGTTTGGAAGATTACAAATTCTGACAATGGTTGTATGCAGACTTGTACATGTAGATCACTGCATGCTATCTAAAGATGACTTGGAGTTTGACCCTATCAATTGACCCTATCAGCTAAGTGAACCAAGCCACTGACCTAGGTCAGGCATGTGTCATGCATGTGTCTATGCTCTAAATGGTATAGAGGGTCTGGTGAAGGGGATGTTTGTGTGTTAGTCCACAAGTTACATACCGTGTATACAATTTCTGCAAGAATGGAAGCCTAGAAAATTAGAATTTCTTGCCACCATGGCAAACATATGATAAGTCTGCCTTAAACTATTTTCCTCTGTATTTGTTAAGTGTTCTAAATAAAGTTTTCATCAACCAGTGATTTATGGCATCCTTTCAGGAAAACTCTCTAAGTCAACCTCTGAATAGTATCCTTTTTGTATTCATGCTCTAAAGCAGGAAATCTCTGTGAAAATAACATATGAACATATATAAGAATAACAGAAAATATTTAACTTCACTAATATAGACCAGGTGAAACAGAATCTAGCCAAAATAGTTGACCAAACTATCTGCAGTAGCTGAATAACTTGAGGACTTTTTTCTTCTGCTCTTCCTCCCAAAGCCTAAAGCAGTTAAATAAACAACCAGTCACCCTGGCAACGGTACCAAATGTGCTCAAGTTTTTCATCGCTACAATACAGGACCATTAGTCCCTACGGGACTAAATCGCCCCGTAAAAATGGCGCTGTTGTTTGTGGCCACAGATGAATATATAGATCGTCATGGCATGGAATACACCTTGGGACTGGCTCCTTTTTAGTAAATGTTCGTGAGTTAATCGTGTATGGCCGATTCTACATCGGCTGATCATGGTTTGGTCGAAACATTTCTGGCTGTTCAGATGAGTATAGCCTACAGTTTTTTTGAACTCCTGAAGTTTGTTATTATTTAGAGCATCCCATAAAGATTGAAACAGCCATCTCACATAAGTGCAGATAGAGGGTCTGAAATCGCTATATGGGATTCCAACAGGATCAAGCTCATCATCTAGGGCTGCCATAGCGACCCTATCAGCCTCAGTATTACCTATGATGCCAACGTGACTAGGCAACCAACACAACCAATATCAATCTGTTGATCAAATCTACAGTCATGTAGTTGTAGAATACCCCAGCTAGTGGGATGAGTCGAAGTTCCACTTTTAATCGGTGAATCTGAGAATATGATATATTTTTTTCCTTTTACTGGACCCAATACCTTCTAAAGCCAACAATGTGAGTAGTATATAGCGCGTAAATGGATAAGATAGCGCTTCACTGCGCATGCGCAGAAAAAAAATGTGGCGGTATTGTGGCGGTGTGCGCAGGAGTGTTGTGCGCAGGTATGACGTCACTTCCGGTTGGGGTGAATGAGGCGTGACCTTGGGGGCATGTATTTCTCCGCGGTGATGCGGTCTGGCGGTGATGCGGTCTGCCTCCGCGGACCGAAAGTAGTCCCAAAACCGTGGGTTTTCGTGGAAGTGTTCGGCAATCTGTAGGGACCGCTAGTGGACCGATGGGGTCGAGTGAGGTATCAATGTGAAGCTTAGGTGAAGGGGCATCTAATGGGCTGGGTGTAGGGTTGACATATCGGCCTTCTGCGCATGCGCGGCGGCCGAAGGGTATGAAAATAGCCTTTTTGGAGCTAGGGGAGCCCCTAGTGGACCGATGGGGTCGAGTGAGGTATCAAAGTGAAGCATTCATGAAGGGGCATCTAATGGGCTGGGTGTGGGGTTGACATATCGGCCTTCTGCGCATGCGCGGTGGCCGAAGGGTATGAAAATAGCCTTTTTGGAGCTAGGGGAGCCCCTAGTGGACCGATGGGGCCGAGTGAGGTATCAATGTGAAGCATTCATGAAGGGGCATCTAATGGACTGGGTGTGGGGTTGACATATCGGCCTTCTGCGCATGCGCGGTGGCCGAAGGGTATGAAAATAGCCTTTTTGAAGCTAGGGGAGCCCCTAGTGGACCGATGGGGTCGAGTTAGGTATCAAAGTGAAGCATTCATGAAGGGGCATCTAATGGACTGGGTGTGGGGTTGACATATCGGCCTTCTGCGCATGCGCGGTGGCCGAAGGGTATGAAAATAGCCTTTTTGGAGCTAGGGGAGCCCCTAGTGAACCGATGGGGTCGAGTGAGGTATCAATGTGAAGCATTCATGAAGGGGCATCTAATGGACTGGGTGTGGGGTTGAAATAGCGGCATTCTGCGCATGCGCGGTGGCCCAAGGGTATGAAAATAGCCGTTTTGGAGCTAGGGGAGCCCCTAATGGTCGAATGGGGTCGAGTGAGGTATCAAAGTGAAGCCTAGGTGAAGGGGTATTTGATGGCTGGGTTGGTGCATGTAAAATTTTTCCTGAAAAAAAAATACGGAACACGGACTTTATCGAAAAACCTGGGAAAATGCCTATATGGGGTATGAGGGGTATATAGGTCGCCGGGCTTAACGGGGCTTGTCTATCAATAGAGTTATCTCCCCTAGTTCCAGGGTGGGTGTATGTAAAAATTTTCCTGAAAAAATACGGAATACGGACTTTGTCTAAATTACGGGAAAATGCCTATATGGGGTATGGGGGTATGGCGCATCCTGGGAAACCTACTTCTATACATTTGCGGTAGGGTTGTGGGGTCTCGTTTTACTCGTCTCGTCATTTAGAACATGATAAGAAGTGTCCCCGTGCGAATCGGTGAAATTTTTGAAAAAATTCACCGAACCCCATATAGTCCCATACTGGGGTATAGGATCAATGTTTGTCCCCCTGGGAAACGTACTTCTATACATTTGCGGTAGGGTTGTTGGGTCACGTTTTACTCGTCTCGTCATTTAGAACATGATAGGAAGTGTCCCCGTGCGAATCGGTGAAATTTTTGAAAAAAGTCACCGAGCCCCATATAGTCCCATACTGGGGTACAGGTTCAATGTTTATCCCCTGGGAAACGTAGTTCTATACATTTGCGGTAGCGTTGTGGGGTCTCGTTTTACTCGTCTCGTCATTTAGAACACGATAGGAAGTGTTGCGGAGCGAATCGGTGAAATTTTTGAAAAAAGTCACCGAGGCCTGTGTAGGCCCATAGGCCTATACTGCATGGCTATGGGTGTATAGGCCCATACGGGGTGGACATGTTGGAGTCTAGGTATGTCCCTAATGGTCCAATGGGGTCGAGTGAGGTCTTATTTTGAAGCTCTCGTGGAGGAGCACTTGGCTACACTAATGGTTCGTCCGTGTTCAATAGTCTGCGCATGCGCAGTCTGGCCGTGGTATAGAAAACAGGCATTTTGGGTGCTATGTAGGGGTGTGTTTGGGTTAGAGATGAGCTAATCACGGTTCGAATGGGTCGTGTGAGGTGTCAAAGTGAAGCTTGTGTGGGGTAGAGTCAGAATGGTGTGTTTTGAATGCATGTCGCGTTAATCTGCGCATGCGCAGTTGGTTGTAGTAAGTAAAGTGGCCATTTTGGGGCAGTGAAGGAAGGTATTTGGGTCGAGATGGGCTATTCACGGTTCGAATGCGTCCTGGAAGGTGTCATCTTGCAGTTCTCGGGGTGTACATTCCGATTTGAGGGATGTTCGCGTCATCTGTGACGTCATCGGCGACGTCATCGGTACGAATAGTA